>OY982588.1:82804-149485 GCA_963859945.1 Euplagia quadripunctaria | reverse complement strand
GGTTCAGGTATTCCCAATGATTGTGATATACCTAGATACTTGTAGGTTTCGGTGGCAGACAGAGATCTGAGTTTTGTTGAATCGGAAAGTTCGACTCCTTCAGATTCCACTATCACGCCTTTCTTTACATGCATGACTGCACACTTGTCCACACCAAATTCCATCTTGATAGAGTTACTAAAGTTTTCAGTTACCTTCAGTAACGCTATCAATTGCAAATTAGTGGGGGCCAGTAGTTTCAAATCATCCATGTATAGAAGGTGAGATATAACTAGATCATCTTTCTGCAACCTATAGCCTAGTCCTGAACCCTCTAACAGAGTACTGAGAGGGTTCAAAGCCAGGCAAAACCACAAGGGACTCAGACTATCACCTTGAAATATGCCCCGCTCAATCTTTATTGGTACATCGCTTGCGGCAATCTGCCGACATCCTGGATAGCGAAGTACCGTCCTCCATTGCCTCATACATGACTTTAAGAAAGTGCAAAGAGTTGTATCAATTTTATACAACTCTAGCACTCTCAAAAGCCACGTATGTGGGACCGAGTCATAGGCCTTCTTATAATCTATCCAACATGTCGACAGATTCTTACGGTTACGACGCAGCTGTTGGCTAATGGCCATATCCATGATAAGGAGCTCTTTAGTGCCACGGGTCCCGCTTCTACATCCATTCTGAGAAATAGAAATGATCGAATTTTGATTTAAATGTGTAGTAATTTTGAGTCTCAGAATAGATGTTAGAAGCTTATATACGGTTGGTAAGCACGTAATAGGTCTATAGTTTTTGGGATCCATGGCACTACCGGATTTGTAGAGTAAGTGGGTAATGCCAGTGGTCATAAAATGAGGTAATAACCCTGAATCCAAAGCCGATTGGAATTGAGATGCCAAACGGGCATGTGAGCTTCGGAACCACTTAAGCCAAAAGTTGTGCAGTCCGTCTGGTCCAGCTGATTTCCAATTTGGTAATGAACGGACTGCACTACTTACGTCCTCTGTGGCTATGGCAATAGGTTCCATTTTTTGTATACTCTCACATGACCGCTTAACATCTCGCATCCAATCACCTTCTGTATGAGTGACAGGCACCGACCAGATGTTACGCCAAAATGTATTTGTAACATCTTCATCCGGTAAGTGCTCATCACTCACACATGGATCCGCTTTTTCCCATTTTCGGTAAACCCACCTCTCATTTCTTTGGAACATACGATTCTGATTATACCTATCAATTCGTTTTTTGTAACGTCGTATCCTATTTGCCCACGCATAAACTTTTTGCTTTAGAAAGTCTATGCGCTCTGTGACACATGACATGTATTGTTGAGGACTGATGTCAGTCCCCAGAAATGCCTGTTTCACAAAGCGCATCACCTTTGGCCTCGTATTGCCCAATCGAAAAATAATTAGCTTACTGATGAGTGTCCTAGCCTCAGCAATACGACGCTCAATTCTACACTGCCAGGCTGGCACAGCAGGCTTGGGTCGAGTAGTAGTGGTATTTACAAAAAAATGAACTCCCGCTACTCGACATACTGCGACAACCGCACAGTAGAGAATAGAGTGTGTATCACTGAGATCTTCACTATTGTCTAAATAGTCAGACAATAGCGAATCCAGGGCACACACCAGCGCTATATTTCTTTTATGCATAGGCAAACGGGATAAACGTGGTCTAATTTGATAATTTACAAACCTGTATTCCAGAATCGCATCCTCCAGAGCACTCCTTAGTCTTTCATTGTATTGGGTACTCACGGATATAGCTTCACTCTCCAAAACTTCATCAAGAGGTAGTAACTGTGGCATCTCGTTAGTCACCAAACTCACAGTTTGCGATGAAGAAGGGACAACAAAGCTATTCCGTACGTCAGAGCGTATCCTGTCAAGTACGGTATCATTCAGCTGGTGGCAGCGCTGTATAGCCCGTACCTGATCCGAGAGTCGTATGCTGACACGTTGACGGCTGGTTCAAGCTCCTGAAACAGAGACACCAAACGAACACGGTACGCAGTAAGATTAGTTCCCAACTCTGTAGCCCGATAATATGCCCGCATGACGTTTTCATTAATTGAATTAGTCCATTTCATGCGGCGCACATCACCACCGGCAGCGGGGGCCCTATTCGAGGTCAGTGGTCCTCGGGGTCCCAAGCAGGTCGGTGGCCGGGTTCTCCCCTGCCGACGCACAGGTGTTGGCAACGTCGGCGGGGAAAAATATTCGTCGCTGGAGCTTGAGCTCGACGTCTCATTGCTTGCCGCTGTCCTCGAAGGGTGTAGTGGCGACTGTGAGGCGGAGCTGTGTGACGAGTCCGGGGTTATCCGTTGTGCATTTCTGTTTCTGGCTTGATTTCTTGTTAGCATTTCTATTGTATTCCATGATATTGTATTCTATGACATCTGTCATTATCTTCTAAAATTTTTGGTTTGTATTTTTGCATATTGTTTATGTGGTTTTTCTTATATTTTTTAGTAAATCTGTTTCCAAAATATATATTTCATGTATTTATTTCCGATTTTGATGATTTCTTTTAAATTAAAAATATAAAATATGTTTTGTAAGAAAATGTGACGCTAACAGTTAAGTGTTGCCAGGTTATTATTATTATTATTATAAATATTTTTCATTGTAATTAGGTAAGTACCCAATTTTTAAAAGGTAGTATTTAATCGTATAACTATAAATCCCTTTTTTTCCAACAAAATATTCGAAAGTAGCACTAAAAATACGGAATTGTACACTAAATATGCACACAAATTAAATAAAATTCAGTAAACTGTTTAATAGATGAAGCAAAACTGATTGACTATGTAAAATGATTTACTACCTGTTATCTTAAAGTAAATCTAATAATATGCCCGCATGACGTTTTCATTAATTGAATTAGTCCATTTCATGCGGCGCACATCACCACCGGCAGCGGGGGCCCTATTCGAGGTCAGTGGTCCTCGGGGTCCCAAGCAGGTCGGTGGCCGGGTTCTCCCCTGCCGACGCACAGGTGTTGGCAACGTCGGCGGGGAAAAATATTCGTCGCTGGAGCTTGAGCTCGACGTCTCATTGCTTGCCGCTGTCCTCGAAGGGTGTAGTGGCGACTGTGAGGCGGAGCTGTGTGACGAGTCCGGGGTTATCCGTTGTGCATTTCTGTTTCTGGCTTGATTTCTTGTTAGCATTTCTATTGTATTCCATGATATTGTATTCTATGACATCTGTCATTATCTTCTAAAATTTTTGGTTTGTATTTTTGCATATTGTTTATGTGGTTTTTCTTATATTTTTTAGTAAATCTGTTTCCAAAATATATATTTCATGTATTTATTTCCGATTTTGATGATTTCTTTTAAATTAAAAATATAAAATATGTTTTGTAAGAAAATGTGACGCTAACAGTTAAGTGTTGCCAGGTTATTATTAATATTATTATAAATATTTTTCATTGTAATTAGGTAAGTACCCAATTTTTAAAAGGTAGTATTTAATCGTATAACTATAAATCCCTTTTTTTCCAACAAAATATTCGAAAGTAGCACTAAAAATACGGAATTGTACACTAAATATGCACACAAATTAAATAAAATTCAGTAAACTGTTTAATAGATGAAGCAAAACTGATTGACTATGTAAAATGATTTACTACCTGTTATCTAAAAGTAAATCTAATAATTCTTTGAGTCACAAAATTTGTGATTTTACAATAGAATTCGGTTCGCACTCGCCGGCTGCTGCCGCAGCACACTCGCTTCCCTCGCTCGGCTCGTGAGTTGTGGTCACAGTTGTAACCTAACCTAAACCTAGCCTGTATGTGCGCTCTGTTGGTTCTGTATACATAATTATATTATTGTAAAGCAAGTTAGAAATCAATTTTAGAAATTACATTGTAACTTTTGATAATTTAGTGAGTTTTGTTATACAATAAATATTTTTGTTTAAAAATAGTGTATCTTTTGTATCTATGTGAGATGATAGATAAAAATGGTAATCTTATTTTAACTAATTTTAAATATTTTTTTGGTTGATATATTCAACCATATAATATATGGTAAACTTGAATTTATATTGAATATATATTATATAAACCACAACAATTTAGATACTCAAAAATCAGAATCAGAATCAGATTTTTATTTGTTAAACATAGGTATATAGTGTAGGTCTTAGATTAGATCTTAGTGCGCTATGTTTTGTCTTTAGGACATACAAATAATTTTAATTTAACATAATTATTAATAAGGAAGATGATTTTACATTACATGCAAAAATATACCATAATAAGTAACCAATTATAATAATTGAGATCTGAGGAATTAATATAAGTAAAATTATATAATGTCAAAATTTAAAAATAATCATTACCTATTCAATATTAATTGTCTTATATTAATTCATCATTTAGGAAATCATTTAAAGTATAATAACATTTATCTATTAGGAACTTTTTAAAGACGTTTTAAATTGTGAAAGAGGCAATGTTTTCATGTCATCAGGCAGCTTATTAAAGATTTTTGGTGCTATAAGAAACTCTTTCTCATCATAGCAGTTTTACATGTTGTTTGGCATATTTTTTTTACATATTGAGCTCGCATTGGAGCCCTTCGGATTTCTGATACTTTTGTAAATATATCCGCATTATTTTTTACAAAGAGAGCAATTTCCATAATATATAACGCTGGTAACGTTAATATTTTTAATGACTTAAAGTACTGCACACAACTATCAGTCGTTTTTAAACCACACATAGACCTGACACATCTTTTTTGCATCTTAAATACCAGTTCACGATCAGTCGACTGACCCCAGAAAATAACACCAAATCTTAGGACTGAGGCCACTAGCCCATGATATGCGGTTAATAATGCCTCCCTGTCAACCTTTTTTGAGAGTTGAAAAAGTGCATATGCGGATTTACTCAATCGTTTGCATAATTCTTCTATATGCGGTTTCCAAGTAAGTTTACTGTCTATTACTACTCCTAAGAACTTAGTCCTATAGTACCTCTTCTATTTCGCAATCTTTGTAGAATACTCTAAAGCTTGGTACTTCACATCTTTGATGAAAATGCATTATTTTTGTTTTATTTAAGTTAATTAATAAATTATTATTATCAAGCCAATTTATAATGTCAGTGAGAGAATTATTGATGTCATTTTGATATTCATTAATATTAGAGCATTTAATTATACATGTACTATCATCTGCAAAGAGAACCATTTTATGTTTTGTTGATTTTATAAGATCGTTAATATAAAATAAAAGTAGCGGTCCCAATACGCTACCTTGAGGCACGCCGTAGTGTATGAGTCTTGGTTCTGATGTAAACTTTTTTCTAATTTAGTTTTTTGACAGATTCTAGAGACTTCAGTGCATTGATATTTATTGCTTAAATAGGACTCAAGAAGCTTAAGCATTTCCTCACATACCATAACCGTAAAGTTTATTGAGCAAGGTTTTATGGTCCACATAGTCGAAGGCTTTGGTCATATCGGTGTATAGAGCACAAACGGGTATCTTTTTATCCACAGAAGTCATGACACTGGATAGCAAATCGAATATAGCCATGTTTATTGAACATTTTTTTCGGAACCCTTTTTGTTCTTTACAAAACAGATCATATTTATTAAAGAAATCATATTTATTATTATAGATTATCTTCTCAAATATTTTAGAGAATATTGGGATTTTAGCAATTGGTCGGTAATTCTTTAGTTCTGTTTTGTCATCTTTTTTGTGGAGAGGTTTTACAATCACTTTTTTTAGACTATCAGGATAGATGCCATCAGTAATGCTCAAATTGATTATGTGTGCAAGCGGTTCTGCTATTATTTCTTTAACAAATTTTGTAACTTTAGTACACACACCATCGTATCCAACAGTATTTGTATTTTTAAGGGTATTAATTATGCGTATTATGTCATCACTAAGAATAGGTGAAATAAATAAAGATTGCAATGTCAAATTATTAAAATTGTTATTATTATTTAAATTAAAGTTAATTTAGTATTGGTTTCAATGTCACCAATAAAATAATTATTAAATTCGTTTGCAATGTCTTTGGGTTGTGCAATAACAAAATTATCTTTTTTTATGGTCATTATTTGTTCTTGTGGCAGATTTAGTTTCGATTTATTAATTATTTGCCAAGTAGCTTTCGATTTATTTTGAGAGGTACTTATGAAGTGATTGTTTTGTGCTTTTTGGGTCAGTTTGATTATTTTTCTGTATAGTGTAGTATAATTTTTAAATTCGATCCTAGTTTTTGTGTTAGGTTTAATTCTGTAATTCCATAATAACCGTCTCTGTTTCTGACTACATGTTTTTATTCGTCGCGATACCCATTTAGTTTTTCTGTTAGTTTTTATTGCTAGATTTCTTTTTTCTCTTTAGATATTGTTATGTCATGCCAAATTGCCAAATGTTTCAGACAATCAAAAGTATGCCAAATAATATGTACATAGGACTTGGATAGAACACAAGTACTTATCATGTTTATGTGTGCCAGTAAATTAAAAGTCGCATGTTATATTGCACTAGATGCACACTAATCTCTTAGTTAAGTACATATTTATGTACTATCAACCAAAGATCTGCAGCCCCGGTAGGCTACTGGCGGTAGCCCATTGTATTTTGCTCGCTAGCGACGTATTTTTCTAAACCAGCTGCCCGTAAAGGAAGTTGCAATAAAGTCACAAATACCACTACCATTTTAATAGAAGTTTATGGAAAAGAGCAAAGAAAATAAAGATCAAGTCTAATATTTAATAATAATAATATTGAAAGTAGGATCATAAGACTATGTCAGCTCTCCCTTTATTACCTGCAGGGAGTGCGTTATATCGAAGAACCCCATAGAGAGCCAGAAAGCTAGTAAAACAGTTTAATAAATATTTTGGAAATATGTGACTGAGGGACACATCGTCCAAATCACAATGGTCTGTATACGGTGAAAGGTATCGTACCAATAATGCGGTCGAAAGCTGCGTGTAGTAGCGCGTCTATTGTCAACATTACTGAAATTGGAGGAAAATGACAACGAATCTTCTCGGCGCCGAAAAGAATATATGAGCACAGACCAATTTATAATAAACTGCCAGTTACAATTAATTCGTAACGAAATAAGTATTGGTCATTTTCTTGATAAATTACGTTAAACTTTAAGTTTTAAAATTAAGTTCTGTTTTATAATATAATTAATTTTATGCGTGACTGTATTTTCCGTCATCAGAAACTATTTCACCATCTGGAAAAATTATTCCTCTTGGATAAACTAGTTTGATTACCCAGTTTGACCACGTGGACGAAGGGCACACCAGTACACGGTATAGTGCCACATTGATCACATAACCCTTGTGTATGCGACGCTGGGTTCACCCAAATTAACACAAGCGAGCTACCGGAAGCATTCGTCGAAACACCACCTTCTGTCTAGGATCAGGCCTAGTTTATTTTACCTTCTACAGGGGCTAAGGGCAGTATCTAGTTAGATCTATTAAATAAAATATCATACCTTTTACTGGGGAAGTCGCCGTTGACCTGGAAACAAATGATAAAACGTTTCTTTTAATTCGTCTAAAATGATTTGAGTCGGCCGTAACCTGCGTTATAAAATCAAGTTTTTGATCACCGCTCAGTAACTACATGTACCTACTAGCAAAAAAAACTTTGGTTAAAAACTTTTTAACAACAAAACAAAAATGAAACTGACGGAGGAAGAAAAAAACTGAAAAGCGTGTAGTGAAACTATTGTGGCGGGTTCAGAGAGTCCTTTATTACTCTTCTTGTTAGTAAATTGTGTTATAATGTATAATGAGTATTTAATAATACGCGTGTGTGAGCTAACATCGATACACGCATGTAACAGAGATTTAGCTGACTATTACATTAAAATATTATAAGTACATAATGTATACGGAAAATATATTGAGACCCCCCATTTGAAAACTTGAAATTATATAAGTTAAATAACAGTAAAGCTATGATGAGGTGTAAATAGGCCTGCCATCACTTAAATTGCCGACGACGGACAAGCTCTTTAAAAAGCCTGGACAAGTGTGAAATCGAGATTCTTTCCCGGACACCTTAAAAAGGAGACGCCGATTACTTTTTTTTTATTTTTTATTGAATTAAATGGCTTGTTCATCTAATAATTATAAGTTGCCCCTGGCACAGAGAGTCCGGATTTTACCCGGACACGTTTTGAAAACCTCGCCCGGACGCTCCCCAGACGCCCTCCAAACTAGGACAAATCCGGGGAAACCCGGATGGATGGCAGGCCTAGGTGTAAAGAACCTAATAATTAACAGAATAATTAATAATTAACAGACAATTAACTAATTGGTTGCAACTAGTGCTTTAGGTTGCAAATCGTGGTCGAATTTTCCGGCCATAATATCGTGTGACATATCGGCGCGTGCACGTTTCTGCTGACGCACGGTAAGTCGGTGAGTGTCAAGTGTGAGCGCCGGTGCAGGTGACGTCATTCTTGTGGGTAACGCATGGTGTAATTTGTTTGTGTTCTCTGTACTGTTAAGGTTGAATGCAGGCTTTAGGCGATCCACGGATACGACGGCGTTCCTGCCCGTGAGTTGAATCGTGTAGCATTTTCCTGCTCGTTTAAGGACTTTGAAAGAACCTTCCTATTGTGCAATCAGTGACTTTTTAATTGTGTCTCTTCTGAGATAGCAGCTGTAAACCGTTAAGGAGCTAGCTCGACTGGCTTCCGTGTCCGTCTTCAGATCAACTACATACGTGTGCCAAGTTTCAACAGAATCGGTTTACACATGAAAACTCAGTGGGTGAACGATGATTTATCCCTAATTTTTCTACCCCTTGGGTAATGTTTTTTTACAAATTTAAATGGGACTAGCTTCGAAATTTACCCTATCCAATAAAAAAGGATTATTGAAATCGGAATACACTATAATACGTTATGCGTGGTCAAACATAAAGAAAACGGACAAGTTCGATCGTAATTCGTGCACCGAGGGCGATATACTCGTAGAGCTCGGGAATCGATTCTAGAACATTTTTGCGCGCTTAACTTTGCCGTTCTAAAATACTCTCCCATACATCGATATACGCCACAGTAAATTGTTTTAAGCGCAAAAGGTTGAAATAGCAAAGATTTTTTGTGATCTATGACTTTCGGATTTTTTTCCCTACAGGTTTCAATACTCAATACTCAAATATTTATTGCCATTCCACAACGTGTATTTATAGATGGTAAAATTAAAAATATGAGTCATCGTGGACCCTTTCGGGCACAGCACTGGGGAATTAGGAGACAGGAAGAGGGTTTAATGTTTTGGTGACCAGGACACATTACTATTTGTTTATTATTTTTATTTATTTATTTATTTAGGTTTTGATTCAGGTACCCGCGAAATATTAAAGTGTATGGCTTAAATGGCCAGATCTTTTGATTAAGTTGACTTATAAGCTTGATTTTGTTACAGCTTCAAGGGAACGCAGACATAAACATTTGATCTTAATATCATATTGATCCCTTCACACGTTTCAACTCCAAAAAAAGTCTTGATAGGCAGACAGACGGACAAGAAAGTGAGTTTTGTTCTTTTAGATGAACCCTAAAAACCAAAAAAATATACTCCGTTTTTCTTCGGTTAAAAATAAGGAAATTGCACAATTTGGATTCAAAATAATTTATTTTTTGTAATGTGTTCAAAGACAGTTTACTTTCACGTTTAATTGTCATTGATTGTTGTCAATGAGTGGTATTTCTGGTACGTAGCTGATTGATGATAGAAGACAAGAGATAGCAATACACGACACTCACCCAGCTGCGGTCATACTTTTCAGCCAGGCTGCTGTTCGTTCTGGTAGAAGGAGATCCCTGGAAACAGACAACTTAGAACTCTTTACCAGGCGGAGTCAAACTTACATTAGTTAAATCGACAACAACAAATTCAGTTACATCTGTCAGTCACACTAAGTCACAGTTCGAATACATGTTGGATGTTCTCTTAGACATCTAGTATACTAGTGCCTTTTGACAATGCATGTTGTTTTTTAATCGACTTCAAAAAGGAGGAGGTTCTCAATTCGATTGGTATTTTTTTTAATGTATGTACACCGATTACGCTGAGAGTTATGATCCGATTTATCTAGAAAACGGGATTGAAATTGCGGAATGTTTGAGTTTTTCTTTACATAAAGTAAACTAAACGCTAATTGTGTTAGTTAGTGACGCGATACAGGTGCCAATATTCTGTGTGATCTATATCTACACTTATAATAAAAATGTAACAGGTCCAATTCTGTACATTGAAGACATTTTGAAAATTTTTTGGGGGGCACTCTATGATTTTTTTTCATTTTTGTCTGTCTGTCTGTCTTTCTGTCTGTCTGTATCATGGCTGAGCATCACGCTGAAACTACTGAACGGATTCAAGTGAAACTTGGCATGATTTGAGTTCATACTACGCGGTAGGACATAGAATACTTTTTATCCCGAAATTCAGGACGGTTTACTTGAGAGAGGGATGAAAGTCAAAATGTGTACTTCGTTGTAATTTGTTATCGCGTTGTACGATTGCAATCATTCTTTTTTTTGTTGGAAAGAAGGCACTTTGATTGTTACGTAATCTTCTTTCTTCTATATCTTTATGTATAATAAATCTACATACGTGGAGTTTGTCTGTTTGGTGGCTTCACGTAAAAAGTACAAAGTAATCCTGGAAACGTATTATGCAAAAGTATTGTGTGTAATTCGGTGTAACATTTAGTATTTGATTGATCACAATTGGTTCTATCTATCCATAGAAAAAATAATTCAAAGTTTTCAAAAAAACTGTAAACATCACGTAGCGACATCTGTTGGTCCCACGTAATACTAACTATACAATACTTATAACGTTAAAATGTCATTTTTTTAGATATTTATTATTAGCATAGAACACACGCATCTATACTTACTAGAGATCGCGTGGTGGTCGAATTTCAACCATGATTTTTTATTGGCCAGTATAACTTGAGCCGTCATTGTATAGCCTTACCATGTCAGGTAATCACATATACTGGACGCGTGTAATTTCATTAAGCTGTTTTCACGTAATTTTTAAAGTTGTAAGACATTGTTTAAAAATGTTAGCTTTCTGCACTTTTTCTACATATAAACTGTAAATATTCCAAAATTCACGTTACTACGTTTGCGAAATTTTCTGAAAAAGTGGTACGAAGAATTCTATTCACGTATATTATGATGATAATAAAACTGTTACAGGTCCAATTCTGTACATTGAAATTATTTTGGAAAAAAAATTGGGGGACATTATATTTATGTATATTTTTTTTCATTTTAGTCTGTCTGTCATCATTTGGAACGGATTCAAATAAAACTTGGCATGATTTGAGTTTATACTACGGGGTTGGACATAGAATACTTTTTATCCTGAAATTTGGGATGAAAGTCAAATGTACTTAGTTGTATTTCATTAATGCATAGTCCGATTACAATCATTCTTTTTGTCCCGTGTGGGATTTGAACCCACATTATTCAGCGTAGCGTAGTGGCGAGGCGACCACTTGAACGCGCCATCTGTGTATAATATAAACATATATACAGTACCTATACCTTTAAGTAAATATTTGTAGTGCAATATCTACACAAATATTATAAAGAGGAATGATTTGATTTTCTGTTTGTTTGTTTGTGATATAATGGATAGGCTCCGAAACTACTGAACTGATTTAAAAAAATTCTTTCACTTATAGTAAGCTACATTATCAGCGAGTTACATAGGTTATATTTTATACCAGTAATTATAAGCTTTCAGCCTGAAATAAGGTATTCGTGATGCAAGCCAGAAGATAATAATAATAATATATAAAAATAATAATTTTTATTGTATAAATGAGATTGTAGGTTTACACAATTTTTACACTTAAGATTATAGTTTGTGTTACAATTATAAATCTACAATAATGTTTTGGCTGAGTCCTGTTCTCGCAGCTAGGCTACAGAATAGCCTGTGTTAGGGATGAAACAGTCCCGATCCCTCAGAAAAGGTGAAATTTACTGTAGCACGTGTGTTTATTAAAAAAAAAAATAATGTGTTATTACTGTCGTTTTATGTGTGTGTGTGTGTGTGTGTGTGCGTCGGTTAATTTCTAGTATATGTAAGTTTGTGTGGTTTTGTGAGTAGTGCATGTGTGTTTATGTTTGAGTAATGCATGAACATCTGTATGTTTGTGCTGAGTGATGCGTCTGTCTGATGTATAAGCTTATGCAGTAGGTATGTTAGGATGTGAAACCTATAAGTGGCGTCATGAAACCATAAGTGCCTCAGTATCGTCGTAACATAATTTTTGTAGAATTAGGCGAACAGTCTTTTTACAATCAAAATAGCTTAATTCATATATTGAGCGTTTTGCATTAATTTTGTTAAAAAGGGAAGGGGCTAGATATAGGTGGAAACGTTTTATGAAAGAGAAGCGGGCAGGAGGCAGAGAGCAAACCTTATCTTTCGACGTTAGGTAATTTCCTGAAATGGTGTTCTACGATATTGGTGCAAGACCGTGTGCAGGATAAATTGTTGCCTTACATTAAGAACATTCGAATCTTTGTACAGGTCAATTGTTAGATATAAAATCGGCCTAAAAGAGGCTACTTTTAGAATTGCTCTGTGAGCAACCTCCACGGGCTTTATAATGGATTTTGCTGCGCCTCCCCAACAAGTGATGCAATAGGTAAGGATTTATTGGCATAGGGCAAAGTAAACATTCCGAATGACTGTGGGGCAAGCTACATGTCTAAGTGTTTTAAATATATAAATAAGTTTCCGAATCCTATTGGAAAGAGTATTAGCGTGTGGTTTGAAGCTTAGAGTTTGGTCGAGGATTATGCCTAGGTATTTAGTTTGGTGTACCGAGGTGCGTGAGGGGCATTGGCAATTGGTGTGTAGTTGTGAATTACAAGAGTGTGCTTTTAGAACGATAGGTGATTTTGGTTGGGATATCGTACATAGTGAGAAGGAGATAAAGTTTGTTTTAAGGGTATTGAGGGTGAGGGTATGGGAGTATAGCCATTTCGTGGTAGAGTAGAGGCCCCTTTGTGCGGTTGTCTGAAGCTCTGACCACGTGTTGCATAAAAGGTGATTGCTGTATCATCAGCGAAGGATACGATTTTAGCGTTAGATAGGTTAAGATTGCAGAGCTCGTTTATGAAAATAAGGAATAGGGTGGGTCCTAAAATGCTACCCTGAGGCACGCCGTATTCGATCGATTGATCGTCGCTGCAGTGATTGTCAATAGTCACGATTTGAGTGCGATTTGTAAGGTAGCTTTTAGAAAGTTCTAGCTGGGATCCTCTGACACCTATGTTCTCTAACTTAATCAAAAGCCACAAACCAAAAGTTGAAGTTGAAAGTGTGGGGACGGGAACGGTATCGAAAGCTTTCGCAAGATCTAAGAAAACGGTTAAAACTTTCTTTTTTGAAGTTAAATTTTCCACTATGAAGTTAGTTAGGTCTAATACAGCATCATTGGTTGATTTGTTCTTGCGAAAGCCAAATTGTTGAGGTGACAATAGATTGAAGTGTTCCAGGTAGTTTAGTAGTCTAATGTTAATAAGACGTTCAAGCACTTTAGACAGAGAAGTAAGGACAGCTATGGGGCGGTAGTTATTTGGTAAGTTCCCGTCGCCACCCTTGAATATGGGATGGATGATTGCCTTTTTGAATGAAAAGGGGAACGTAGCCGTCTGAAAGCCAAGATTGAAAATGTGGCAGAGTACGGGTGCCAGAGTACGAGCGTACCTCCTTAAAAAGACTTGTGGGATGCCATCATCAGTGTCAGGTTTAAATGAGTATATGATACGTGTAACTTCGTCGGTGTCAGTTTCCTCTAGTACAAAAGATGAAATGCATGTGAAGATGTGTATGCTGTGTTGAGAATTAGTGTGGGTATTAGCAATTTTACTAGCTAAACTCTTCCCAATGTTCACAAAAAAGTTGTTTACTTGAGTGCAGGACTGTGTGGGTGAGCATGAGTGACACAATAACTGGGAGGAGGAATTTTTAGTTTGTGCCGTGTTTGTAATTGATTTTATAGTTTCCCAAAGTTTTTTAGGATTATGAAGTACCTTATTTAATACCTGTGTGTCAAATTTTCGTTTTGCATTCTTTAATAATTTTGAACATGTTTCGTTATGGGGTGCTTGTTTGATTTTTCTGTGTAGGGCGTCCCGGTTACGTATGCATCGTAGCAGGCCAGGTGTGATCCAAGGTTTTATGACTCTCTTGGCCGCGGGTGCTTCTGTTGTTACAGTGCATTTCGTGATTGCAGATTTTAGTACATGTAATAGGTTCTCAGTGGCAATGTTTGGATCAGAAATAAGAAAGAGTGGGTCAATATTGAGAGTATCCATAATAATATCCAGTGCGTCATAGTCAACCATAAGTTTTATTTTTTTTAGGTGATGTTGAGGGATTTTTGAGCTTTAGAGAAACCAAGGAAGAGTAATGGTCAGTTACTGTAGTGTCGTAGATGAGAGTTATAGTTTTTAATTTTGTTCTTAACATTACATGGTCGAGACAATTTTGTCCTCTTGTTGGTTCAGTGAATGCGGATAAGAAACCGTGAAAAGCTAAGGTGTGCAAATAGTCATGTGAACGAAGATCTGTGCCGTTGGACTTAATATCAATGTTGATGTCGCCTGTAATAATAACTGTTTTAAGGGTAGTAAGGGTTGTGAGTATGTGATTCAGTGCAGCGATAAAGGTGTGTATATTACCAGTTGATGGCGAACGATATATGCACAATATGGCAACATCATTGTTCGTTTTTATGATCAGACCGGAAGCCGATTCTAGGAAATCAGGTTCTGAATAGGTTGTTACAAGAGAAGACTTAACGTAAACAACTACACCATCGTTCTGGTTCAAGTGTTTAGAAGTTTTGTATGCTGTGTAGTTTTCTAATAGTGGCATGTTAGCATTGGTTGCGCATTGTAACCAACACTCTGTCAGAACTACAAGGTCACAGTCGAATGGGACATGGTGTAGCAGAGTTAGTAAGTCGGGATAATTGTGGTTTATGGAAGGAATGTTTTGGCTAAAGATTTTTAAGAATGAATTAGGATTATATAGGATGTTGAATATTCCGGTATACACGTATGGGTTTCTGATACAGATAGCTTGTCCACATTTTCAATTAACATGTTAATATTATTAGACATTTTTATAGTAAGAAAGTAGCTAAATAATGGGCATGAGACAATGTATAGGTTGTTTTCTAAACGTTGTTATCGATAATGGTAAAGTCGATATAAATTTAATAGAAGAAGATAAAGCACTTCCGAGCTGCTTTATCCGCGTGCGCTGACTAAATGGTCAGTCATACGTCAAAACGATGTACTGCAAAAGTGTTTGTGTTTAGTATACCATATACGTATCTCTTATAAATCAGACACAATAACGCATTTTGTGTAGAAAATAATGTGAACATTAAAACGTGATTTTCAATCGTGATTATTAGGCATAGCATATTAAACTTCACAAAAAATAAAATAGGGAAGGGAAATAAAATAGAACTGCCGAAAAAAGGGAAAACTTAAAACAACGTGTCACATTAGCATAACCGTGACGCGTACCCATAACTTTTACCCCTACCAAAAATCCTCGCAGCCGCTAAAGAAGTATTCAATCTCAATTCAGTATCAAATTCAAATCCGATTTGATAAAATAAACATTATTTTTGGGTTTATAAGAAATATTTTAGGAAGTATTTTTTATTAAAAATTATTTTTATCAATGTAATAGTAATAAAATTTTCACATTTTCACAAAAATAATGATTATTATCTATAGACAATAAACATTTATTTGTACCTATTATATATAATAGATACAAATAAATGTATAAATACAAACCAATTTTATAAAATTTTATGTAATTATGTAGGTGGACTTAAACGTGGGAATTTTTTTACATTTTTTAACTTCTATTGTCAATTTAAGCTAACAAAGTGTCTCCTCTCTAATTAATTTACTGTATTCCAGAAAAATGGCTACTCAGCAAATAATATTTTTGAGTATCTGAATATATTCAACCATATTTAAAGTTAGTTAAAATAAGATTACCTTTTTATCATCTACCTGACCCAACAGATATAGGTACTATTTTTAAAACAAAAATATATATATTGTATTACAAAAATAGTGACTTGCACACTAAATTATCAAAAGTAACAATGGAATTTCTAAAATTTAATTCTAACTTCCTTCCAATAATAATATATGTATCCACCACCAAATTTCATTCCACAGAGCGTACATATATCCTAGGTTTAGGTTAGGTTAGAACTAGAGTTGGGCGACGGGAAAAAATTGGGAAGGAAATAAATCGGAATAAATGGAAATATTTCTAAACTTCCATTTCTTCCCATTTCTTTATTACCCATTAATTTATTAGAAATATCGAGAAAAATGTAAAAATATCATTATTAGGGCAAGTAAGATGGATTTTTTGGTATTTTTTTTAAATATTAAAATGTATGTTGGAATTGTTATTTAAATCTAAGATAATAACCAACAATGAAGAACAGTTAACGAACAATAGAAATAGCAAAAAAAAAAATGTAAAAAAACGACATCTCCCCGCCAACTTGAGGGTAATTTTTTATTTTATTTAAAAAAAAAAGCTAAGGTCGAACAAAGAAAAATGTTGATCGAACAATGAAGAACAGTTAGAAGTGAAAGAGCAAAAAATAATCCCGATCCCGTGGGAATATCGGGATAAAAAGTAGCCTATGCGTTAATCCAGGTCTCCAGCTATCTACATATCACGTTTCATCGCAATCGGTTCTGTGGTTTTTGCGTGAAAGAGTAACAAACATCCATCCAAATTTTCACATTTATAATATTAGTGGGATTAATTATTATAAAAACCAATTGTAAATCTCGTCCAGTTGATTGGTCCAAGACAAGCGCAAAAGAGAACATAACATTCTGTAATTAATTTATTTGTATTACATACATTTAAAAACACTAACAAGTAATAATACCATACGATTTGTAAGAGGGCGAGCGAGGGGTGAAGCGCGGAAGGGTAAAGTGGCACAGGCCACCACCCTCCATTTTTGAAATCTAGTCTAACGAGATATCCGCCGCACATCGCGCGCGTCCTTTGCTGTAAAGTTCGTCTATGTACCAAATACTTACCCGACACTCAGGAAAATAAACCTATTCATATTTTGAAAATCGCCGTTTATCTGCAAACCTTTTCAGTGTTCAAAATTTTAAGCCTGTGTGTCTGCTAGAAGTAGCTTAGATGATTCTGATAGATGATTGGTGAGTGAGTCAGTGACAAAATTAACGAACTTCGACTTGTAATAGTTCTTAAATCAAGGGTTTTGAGAATATACCTAGTTACATTATGCCCTCTTAGCCACAAAAAATTAAGGTTTCAAGCTTAAAGGGGGTCGAAAATGTCCTGAATAAGGCTTCGAGAAAAGGATGGACTTGATTTGGTGGGGGTGATTTGGTTGAATTGCTGTGCCCTCGGATACACCTTGGGGACATAGGCATGCGGATCCTTCGTGGCTTATGCAATCAGGATTGGCGAACTTACATAAACTATCAAATTATATACAAACTAATTTTAAGTCGGCGCCTACCCTATCTAACAAAAAAAGAATAATTAAATAGGTCCATAAATAACGGAATGAAGGCTGAACAAATAAAAAAAAAATATACATTTACGGTCAAATTGAGAACTTTTTTTTTCGACGGTTAATAACTCCAATTCCCAAATATGAGTATAATCAAATACCAAGTGAACAGGCTGTCTAGGCACGGAAGGGTAAATAGTGAACGTGAGGCAAATGATAGAGAAGACACGGGAGATCAGTATGCTGATGCTCGTGTACCACATGTAAGTGGGACTGCTTACACCCATTTCCAGTAAAGTTACCCGTAGGTAACTTTCACACACACACATCACATCTCTCGGCATTGATCAACAAAGTAAAGGCTATATGCATCGATAGAGCAGGAAGGACGCGACAAGGAGATTCGACGACGATCTCAAATGGCCAAAATCTAGCCGAATAAAAGCGTCTCCAACGCCACTAAAATGTAATTTGTACGAACTTCTCAATTTTTTTGTATGCATACGAGTCATTGACGACCGGCGCTGTGGGTAAAAAAAAATTGACGCATTCTTATACCGCGGACAGCAAAAAGAAGTAATAAATCCATTCTTGACCAGCTCAAAATCAAGACCAGGCTGCAATTTGCTACAAACGCATACTCAGCTACTTTGGTCAATTAGCTCGAAGACAGCCAGATAATCTCGACAAATTTGTTGTTGTGGGCAAAGGTCATTGGAAAAGACCTAGAGGTAGATCACTTAGTCGATGATGTGATATCATCAAGAAGTGTGTAGTCTGACACCCCTAGGCACGTGCCTACTTTGCCTTAGGGATAATCCGCCACTGGTCAACGACCATGGTTTCAGTGGCGGATATCTACTGAGAAGCTAACCACACCGATTGCCATTACGAGGACAAGACGTTGACATGCTGGACACTAATCAACAAAGTGTGGAATGCGATATTCTCTTTTTTATCTTTATTTTAGTGGGGATTTGCTTACATAAAACGTGTCACCCTCATGGGCTAGATCTACATAAATCTGGGTTTACATTACTTATTATTATTCTTAGTTCTTTATGACGTTAACTTCATGACGAATGACGCAAGGAAACTATTACAAAATCATAATTAAAATTATTTATTTCAATTAAACCCATTGCAGGTATTTTTGGATTGTCAGGAGTAGAAGTCAGTGAGACTAAGTCAGTCATGAAGCTAATTGTCTGTTCCAATACGTAGATCCTATGGAGAAGAACAGGCAATAACTCCAAGGGCACTCTTATACTTTACTCTTAAACTAGCTGTGCCCGCGGCTTTGCCCGCGTGGAAATCAGTTTGTGACTATAAGTTTTATTGCAGGCAAATACTGCCTATGAGACGGTAAATCTGACACGCTTCGCTCGCTCGGCTCATGCGTTGTGGTCGCAGTTCTAACCTAACCTAAACCTAGCATATATGTACGCTCTGTGGATTGAAATTTGGTGGTGGATACATATATATTTTTGGAAGGAAGTTAGAAATCTATTTTAGAAATTCCATTGTTACTTTTGATAATTTAGTGTGCAAGTCAGTATTTTTGTTATACAATATATATTTTTGTTTTAAAAATAGTCGGACTTGAAGTTGATACTGAACTAATCTGACACGTTGTTTTAAGTTTTCCCTTTTTTTGACAGTCCTATGACTGCCTATTTTTTTTTGTAAAGTTGGGTATGCTATGCCTAATAATCACGATTGAAAATCACGTTTTAATGTTTACATTATTTTCAACAGAAAATGCGTTATTGTGTCTTATTTATAAGAGATACGTTTATGGTATTACGGACTTTTTTTTAGGCTTATAATAATAATAAAGCTTTATTTTATCCGAAAAAAGTTTACATTACATATGTGTATTAATATTGTTAGTAGTGCTATGCAGTTCTTTTATTTTTAATCTAGACTTTATTTCGGACCCCTTTCGGGTAAAAGCCTCCTCCATTTTTCTCCACCTATCTCTGTCCTGGCCTATCTCCATCCATCCGTTTCCCGCGATCTCCACTATATCTTCAGCCCATCGTTTCTTTGGTCTTCCGACGTGTCTTTTCCCTAGCGGTCCCTTCCACTTTGTCGCTTGCAGCGTCCATCTTTTGTCCTTTACTCTTACAGATATGTCCAGCCCATTGCCATTTTTGCTTCAAAGCGTATTCCAGAGCATCTGTTAATTTGGTTTTCTTCCTTATATTTTCGCTTCTAATTTTTTGAATTTTCTTTATTTTTAAGATGCTTCTTTCCATAGCTCGTTGTGTAATTATTAGTTTGTTTTTTATTTTATTTGTATAAACCCACGTTTGACTGCTGTATGTTAGGCTTGGCAATGTGCACGTATCTATTATAATCTTTTTTTGATCTAAGCTGTAGTCTCCTTTTAAAATTTCTTTTTGTGCCCAAAACTTATTCCATGCAATGGTAACTCTTCGATCCACTTCTTCTTCGTTCCTGTTTGTACTGAACGAGACTTGTTTACCAAGATAGACGTATTCGTTTACATATGCTATTTCTTTTCCATTTACAAATATTGGTTTTTTATAGTTATTAGTCATATCTATAGTTTTGCTTGGGTTCATATCCAGACCAACCTTTTTGCTCTCACTATTCAAGGTTTGTATCATGTTCTCTAATTCATTTGATGTTTTAGCTAAAAGCACAATGTCGTCTGCAAACCTTAAATGTGTCAGATGTTGATCCATTATCCAGATACTTTTTTTTTTCCAGTCGATCTTTAGGAAGATACCCTCTAGTACTGCTATAAACAGTTTAGGCGATAAAGGGTCTCCCTGTCTTACACCTCTGCCTCTTTCAATTTCTTCACCTCTTCTTTCTAATTTTACTTGACTTTTACTTTTTGAGTATATGTTTATTAGAATATTTATATATGTATTATTTATATTGCTTGCTTTTAGTGCTTTCCAAATAGAATTATGAGTTATACTGTCAAAAGCCTTTGAGTAATCCACAAATGCCAAATACAATGGGTAATTAAATTCTGTGAATTTCTCCAACAACTGTTCTATTGCATGTATGTGGTCATGTGTTGAAAAGCCCGTCCGAAATCCTGCCTGTTCAATCGGTTGATTTTTATCGATTTGTTCAGTAATGCGACTCTGTAGGATAGATGCAAACAGTTTATAAATACCTGATAATAAGCTGATTGGCCTATAATTGCCAATGTCTAACGGGTTACCCTTTTTATACATAAGTATTATGTCCGATTGGCACCACTGTGTAGGTACTATTTCCGTTTTAAGCACCATATTAAAAAGTTCTGTAAGATGTGTCACGAAAATAGGTGCTCCTATCTTCAGTGCTTCATTATTAATGTTATCGGGTCCAGTGCTCTTGTCGTATTTTAATTTTTTTATATGTGATATTACTTCTTTTTCATTTATTAGTTCTATGTTGTGGTTTGGTTCCGTTATGATTATATCTTCGTCTTGTTTTCCGCTCGTACCTTCAGGTGGTTTGCTGTAAAGGGTTTTATAGAATTCTGTGGCGTTACTCAGTACTTCCTGCCTGTTTCTTGTTATTTTCTTCCCTTCCAATTTTTGTATCCAGTTTTTGTGTGTATTTAATTCCTTGTAGGCTCGTTTTGAGCTCCTGTAAGTATTAAGATTCTTTTCTATAATTCTTTTCCTGTAATTGTTGTAGTCTATCTTTATAGCTTTATTTGTCTTTTTAAACAATTCTTTAAGGTTTTCTTTTATTTCTTTAGTATTTTTCATGGTAGTTATTAGTGTAGTTCTTTCATTTATTAGATCTATAGTAGTTTTTGTCAGAACTTTGTTGTGCTTGTTTCGACTTTTGTCTTCTTTTTGTTTTGTCTTTAGGCTGTTTTTTATAATTTCTTCAAATTTATTGTAATAACTTTGTATGTCTTGTGTTTCGTTTAGAGTATTAAGTTTGTTAATGTTGAGTTTCAGGTTATCAACATAATATTTGGCTTCCTCATAATTTTTTAGGGACTTAGGAATAGAGTTGAAGGTCTTCCTGTTCTTTTTGGCTGCACTCAATTTAAAAGTAGCTCTTACCAGTCTGTGGTCTGATTGGAATTTTACTTGATTTAGTATTTCTACGTTTGTTATTCTACTTGGTTTGTTGCTCATTATGAAATCGATTTCATTTTTAGTATTTTGATCTGGGGAGATCCAAGTCCACCTGCGATTTTCTTTTTTTTCTAAAATATGTGTTCATAATTGATAGTCTATTTTCATAGGCATATTGGATCATTCGCGTTCCTCTTTCATTTCTATTTCCGTATCCATATTTTCCCATTAGCAGTGTCTCGGATTTTTTTGGTCTTCCAATCTTAACATTGAAATCTCCGATTACGAGGACTATTTTGTCAACTAATTCATGAGCTTTACTTAAATCTTTATAAAATTTACATAATTCCTCTTTACTTGAGCCCCCTGTTGGAGCATAGGCTTGAATTATTGAAATATTAATTTGATCAAATTTTAATTGTAACAAGGCTACTCGTTCTGATATTCCAATAAAGTTTATTATATTTGATTTGAGATTTTTCTTAATTAAATCCTACTCCGTATAGTCCAGGTGTTTCCCCTATATACCAAAATATGTGATCTCGGTGTTCTTCAATTTGGCATCCTCTTCTTCTTACTTCTGCTGGTCCTATTATATCGTAATTTACGTTTTCTAGAGCATGGCACAATTCAATGTATCGTTCGGCTGATGCTATAGACTTAACATTGTAGGTGCACACTTTTAATAGCTGTGTGTTCTTATCCTTTGTATTTGGAGGGTAGTGGTCGTTTTCCTCCACGGTGACCAATCGGCTTGGGGGAGGTTTTTTTAGGCTTACTAAACACAAACACTTTTGGAATACATAGTTTTGATGTACGTCTGGCCATTTAGTCAGCGCACTCGGATAAAGCAGCTCGAAAGTGCTTTATCGTCTGGCTTGCATCATGAATACCATTATTTCAGGCTGAAAAATTATAATTATTGATATAAAATATAACCTATGTAACTCGCTGATAATGTAGCTTTCTATAAGTGAAAGAATTTTTAAAATCGGTTCAGTAGTTTCCGAGTCTATTCAATTCATTCCTCTTTATGAATATTTGTGTAGATATTGCACTACAAATATTTACTTAAAGGTATATGTATATATGTTTATATTATACACAGATGGCGCAATGGTATAAGTGGTCGCCTCGCCACTACGCCACGCTGAATGTTGTGGGTTCAAATCCCACAAGGGACAAAAAAAAAGTGTAATCCACTTATAAGTGTCCCGAGTCTGGGTGTTCCTTGCGTCCGTTGGTGCCTCCTTTCCAACAAAAAAAGAATGATTGCAATCGGGCTACGCGTTAATTAAATACAACGAAGTACACATTTTGACTTTCATCCCACTTCTCAAGGAAACCGTCCTAAATTTCAGGATAAAAAGTATTCTATGTCCGACCTCGTAGTATGAACTCAAATCATGCCAAGTTTCATTTGAATACGTTCCAAATGATACAGACAGAATGACAAAAATGAAAAAATATAAAGTTTTGGCTTCAGTATCGATTATAGAGTGTCCCCCAAATTTTTTTCCAAAATATCTTCAATGTACAGAATTGGACCTGTAACAGTTTTATTATCATCATAATATATTAATACGTGAAGAGAATTCTTCGTACCCCTTTTTAAGAAAATTTCGCAAACGTAGTAACGTGAATTTTGGAATATTTACAGTTTATATGTAGAAAAAGTGAGAAAGCTAACATTTTTAAACAATGTCTTACAACTTTAAAAATTACGTGAAAACAGCTTAATGAAATTACGCGCGTCCAATATATGTGATTACCTGCCATGGTAATACTATACAATGACAGCTCAAGTTATACTGGCCAATAAAAAAACCATGGCTGAAATTCGACCACTACACGATCTGTGGTAAGTATAGATGCGTGTGTTCTATGCTGATAATAAATATCTAAAAAAATGACTATTTATTTTAACGTTATAAGTATTGTATAGTTAGTATTACATGGGACCAACAGATGTCGCTACGTAATGTTTACAATTTTGTTGAAAACTTTGAATAATTTTTTCTATAGATAGATAGAACCAATTGTGATCAATCAAATACTAAATGTTACACCGAATTACACACAATACTTGTGCAAAATACGTTTCCGGGATTACTTTGTACTTTTTACGTAAAGCCACCAAACAGACAAACTCCACGGTTATAGATTTATTATACATATAGATATAGAAGAAAGAAGGTTACGTATCAATCTACAAAGTGCCTCCTTTCCAACAAAAAAAGAATGATTGCAATCGGACTACGCGATATCGAATTACAACGAAGTACACATTTTGACTTTCATCCCTCTCTCAAGGAAACCGTCCTGAATTTCGAGATAAAAAGTATCCTATGTCCTACCTCGTAGTATGAACTCAAATCATGCCAAGTTTCATTTGAATCCGTTCAGTAGTTTCAGCGTGATGCTCAGCCATGATACAGACAGACAGACAGACAAAAATGAAAAAAATTATAGTTTTGGCTTCAGTATCGATCATAGAGTGCCCCCCAAAAATTTTAAAACATCTTCAATGTACAGAATTGGACCTGTTACATTTTTATTATAAGTATAGGTGATTTTTTTTACAGGTTTCTTGTTACATTGCTTATAAACGCAAATTAAATGTGGAGACAATGTAAGATATTGTTCTAAAATGTAAACAATCGCCCAAAATTACTACTATATTGCAAATTTTGCGTTTCATGATATAATTATGTATTTACACGGCCTGTGACCACGGCCAGTGCAACCTGGTCGAAACGTCAGGCAATTCAGAGTTATGTAATACCTAGTTCGTGATCACGTTAATTCCCGTGTAAATACATAATTATATTCAAGTAATAGCACTCGTTCATGAGCATGACGCACGCGCTAGCCGTTGTCCAGCTCAACCTTAACAAAGGGAACTGAATGACTCGACACATACGCCACCACCGCCTAGACTTCTTGGGCAGCATGTCATATATATACCTAATCCATATACCTACATCAATATTATGGATAGATAGAATATTGTACACCATTAATAAAAAATTGCTAAAAGTGCTCTCTACCAGACAACCTTAGGATGAAGATAATATCAACATTATTTAATAAAACCATAGTAGTTGATGGTGTTCTATTCGAGATATAGAAAAATACTTACATACATACATATACACATCCATACACATATACACACATCATCAGTACATATTATAAAACAAAGCCCCCCGCCGCGTCTGTCTGTTTCTCTGTCTGTTCGCAATAAACTGAAATACTACTGAACGGATTTTCATGCGGTTCTCACTAGTAGACAGAGTGATTCATGAGTAAGGTTTAGATGTATAATTTGTTAAGATTTTGTGTAAATTGATTGAAATATGTTGACGATTGTTGAAGATGTCTCTGCTACCCGTGCGAAGCCGGGGTGGGTTGCTAGTACATACATATACAGTTAAATTAGTAAAGATAATATAGTATAATACATAGCAATTTAGATCTTAGTTATGGAATAGCAAAAATATTATTACGGTGACGGATAGTGTTGCTTGACCAAATTTTTAAAGGCTGTAAGGGTATTTGTACCGGTAATGCATTCCACAAACGAACAAACAAAACCATAAATGATTTATCAAAGAAAGTTATTGAATGCACCAGCACTTTTAGTATCAGATTTTCTGATGATCGCAAGAATCTAGTATGAGTATCGTGACGGAACTCAAATCGTCCTTTTAAATAGCAAGGTGTATGAGGATTACGCAGTATACTGTATAGCAAAGAGAGAATATGAGTGGCGAAGACGAATAGGTAACTACTTTTTTCGAAATCTAGAGACATGAACATATTTACGCAGTCCAAATATGAATCTAATACAAAAGGTTTGAAGTCGCACTAGTTTATCAAATTGGTTCTCGACATATAAATATATCTGGGGGCATGGTAATGACTCCGCCAAGACCAAGATGAGCCAAGTGAAGCGCAAAGGCACTACATACCTTTTCTCGAAGCTTAGCGAAATTCTTAGGGTACTTTCGGAAGTCCTAGAAAGCTGAAATTTGGTATGTAAGCTAGTATAATATTAGTTCACAAACAACAAAAAAATTCTAAAACTTGAAACTTTTACACTCCAACCCCTTAAACTAGGGGATGGAAGTTTCTAAGAGACTTCCGTAAATTTTGATGCTAGAGATCTGAAAATTGCTGATATAAAGTACATATTTCAGGATTTTTAGTAAATCACCTGGGGGGTGATTACACCTTTTAAATTCGGGAATGGAATTAAGCGCGCGCAAAACGCCTAATGTGGACCCGATGTAACTGATTATAAACAGTAAACCAACAAAGAAAAAGGCAAAGATGATGAAGTGCTGAATATACTGATGAGACTCTGATGTTCAAGAAATACACTCCAAAAAAGAAAGAAAAAATTAACAAAAAAAAAAAAAATGTCATAAGCAACTTACAAAAAGAAGTGAAATCCCACGAAAAACATTTTCATGTAAAATGTTACCAAGACGAGACCATATAGCTCGCACTGCAAAAAAGTTATCAGATCTCATGTAGAGCCAAGCTTCTAACCCTACACGCCTTAACTCTGCAAGCCCTAACTTCACAAACTTTACACCTTAGTCTTAATATGTGGTCTGGCCGTTTCATTACTACAAGAACTGTTGTATAACACAAAAGTAATTAACAGTGAATACATTTTTCACCTTAGACCCATGCGACGGTAGCAAAACGGCCAGAAACTCACCAGTAATTAAGTAATTTCATTTATTTATTTGTATAATAGTTATTGTTTTGTTCTATTTTTATTTATTTTGTAGTGCTAGTTTCTATTTTTTTCTTAATTATATTCACCTTCTAGTAAAAGTGCCTGTACAAATGCCGTGAAACTCTATAATTAGCTTAAGAATTCAATGTAATTGTCCCAATATCATGTTTGTAATGTAAATAAGCTGTTGAGTTTCTTAAAATAAATAAAAAAAGAAATTAGTTTTTGTCAGTGATCTTTCGTCAATTTATTCGTTCCCTAACATTTAGACTTTGCTCCGCACAAAATATTGGTCAAGTCACCTACCTTGGTGAGAGACCGTTACACCATCTATAACTGCTTTTTTTGCTAAAGCGACTACCTTTTCGATTTGTTCGATACCGACATCGGCTAGTAACCATTCTAAAACTATATTTTTATTGGTTCAATCTCAGAAGATCCATTGGCCAGATCCATAATGGATCTAGTGACAATTTTTTTTTTCTTTGGATCCTGATTTCAAAATGTGGATCTATTGAGATTTTTTTTTTCAAAAGATCCATTGGCCAGGTCCATGATGGATCTAATGATATATGTATCTCTCATTAGATAGACATATTTTTCATGGCCTTTAAAGCATACATACTGTCACAGATTTCCTTGCTAATCCGTTAAATTGTTGTACTGTTAAATGCAATTCGTACTGATGCACCATTCCTTGCCTTTCTTAAATCAGCAATATTTAGAAAATGCTAAAATAATTATGAAGTTTCATAAGATTATACATACAGCTATTAATTAGGAATAACAAAAGGAAGCATAGAAAAATTAATATGGTCGCCATAGACAGAAGGGACTTCTGCTTTACTAGGGTCGCCCTGCAGGTACCCCGAGAGGATTAGTCGAGACGTCCGATTAATAATAAAATAATAATAAAAATTTCACACACCTCACACACGGCCGTCTGATCCCAAACTAGGCAGAGCCTGTACTATGGTAACCAGACTGCTGATAAACATACTTATATATTTCTAAATACATACATATTATAGATAAATTACACCCAGACACAGAGCAAATGATCATGCTCGTCACACAATTATTTGTCCTGGGTGGGAATCGAACCCACGACCTTGGGCTCAACAGTCAGGGTCACTAACCACTAGACCAACAGGCCAGTCAAAATTATTATTATAAAAAATCTCAGTAGATACACATTTTGAAATCAGGATCCAATCAGAAAAAAAATTGTGACTAGATCCATTATGGATCTGGCCAATGGATCTTCTGAGATTGAACCCTTTTATTACTATTTTTAAGAATTATTATTGATTTGAAAATACTGAGATAAAGCTAAAGTGCACCTCTAGAATCGCATATAGCACAATATTTTTTAAATTAACACGATCGATGTATGAAAAATAGCAATAAGCTCAATGTATATTGTAGAGTGTCCAAAAATGAATCTTGCTACTATTACTGCACTAATTGGTTTGGAGCCTAAATAATGAAGCGCCGGCCTTAGGTCTGAGGGCCTAAATAATCTGTAAAACTAGCATAATTATTGTAATAAAACCTAACACAAAAATCACGCAGTTCAGAGGTCTGATAAGACTTTTGGGATTTTAAAGCGCTTTAATTTGTTTTTTATTACACGAAAAAGATGAAAACATTTTTGTTTGATTTAAAAATTTCTACTGTAGCGATGTTAAACATGGTGATAGAGGCTCACACTGTGCAAGACTATGACAAGCTGCTCTAGATACACAAGAATCTCTTAAAAAACACCATAAATAGGAGCACATGCTCTGGCCCACCCGTACATACGTATGTAGGTAATATTATAATACCAACCGACAGCCGTCATCTTGTTCATCGGTTAATGGCGGACCTTAGTGGTGGTTGGTGTTTGTTGTCATCTGATAATATTTGATATTTAAGACTATTTTAATTAATTTTATTCAATTTATTTTAGTTTTTTAAATGAAAAAATAAGGGCTTTAAGTATTCTAAAACTTATCTTGTAATTATGTTGTATCTAAGACCCTATTTAATTTATTTAGTACATTTCCTACTTCTATTCTTTGAATAACATGTTAGGTGTTTGCACAGTTTGAACCATAGTAAGCTTGAACTCGAAATAAAAAGAAATAGAATCGATGGAAATGAGTGTCGGTATAATTACATGACCGTGTCGAGTCCAATTCTCGCGCTCGGCAGATTCGCCGGCACGTGATTGGCAATCTGAAGAAGAGTGTTCATCGGCGATGCCTGTTCTTCCGTCCCGCGAAGCTTTACCTAGGGACGAAACACGAGACCCACAATTAAGACGAATAGAAACAAATCCCATGTGCAGCTACGGAAGTATTTCCACAATATATACCTTTGACTATTTTACTGACATTTTGAAAAACCGTATCCCCGTTTACTCTGTATACTGCTTTTGTTAAATGAAAATGAGTGTTATTTTATAGCATGAATAGGAGTACTTATTTGGCTTGTGTATGTACCAGGCCCAAAATAAAATAAAATAAAATATTATACTTTACGGCGCCCTTCAAACAAACACGTTGTACTATCAATGTAGGTGTCAAATTTGTCCATTCATCCAACTTCAATAAGGGCAATTATCATGTCTGCGACGTGTACGTACACACCTCAGGACTCCTCGCAGCTGTAGACGAAGCAAGCATTTTCCTCAGGGCCTGATACACAGAAGCTGCCGTCTTATTTTCCTGTATTAGGTACAGTAGACGCAGCGCAGAGTCCGTAGTCCAATTTTTTGGATTTTCGAATCCCTCAGGCCTGGGTATTAGAGTAGCTAGAAGAGAATTGAGAATTCATAACACATATTTTCTGGCAAAATTAGATCCCATCAAAAACATAACATGTAAATAGCGCAAGTCTTGCAACGTAGTTCTTGTATCGCAAAAAGTTGTGAGAATGAATTGTTACCTAAAGGTGTGGGTAACACCTACCTAATAACATTTATACTGACCGTATCATATAATATAGGGTGACTTGGCCTCAAGTAGATTTTAATCACAAAGAACGTCGTTATTATCCATACTAATATTATAAATGCGAAAGTAATATTGTTTACACGTCTAGGCCACTGCACCAATTTTCATGAATTTTGGTATAGAGGTAAGCAAGACCTTGGAGAAGGACATAGGATACTCTTTGTTGCGAAAATAAACCTTGAAGGGGATTACCTCGCTCAAATCCTAAAAACACCATATGTTTAAAAAACATTGTAGATGAATCCCTTTGTGCGTTTTCCATATAATAAATATATAGTGTACTTAAGGTCATCACAAATATATTGCATTGTTTAAAAATTTTTTCTTTTTCTTTCCCAAATTTTGTTAAAAAACATCAGTAAACAGGTCCTTTTTCAACCTAAAATTTTTCTCAGCAATGGCAAATAGTTCGACATGAATTTTGTTCCAAAGAATGTGTAATGACGGATTTCACAATTTGTATTGTTTTTTTTATTCCAATATCTTTTAATATTTTAAATAATAACTAAAAACCCGAAACTTCACCAGGGGTGCTCCAGCGGGGTGCTGGAGCACCCCCGCAAAGGCCTGTGACGCATAGTCCAAACGCGATACATCAGTGCACAGAGTACAGTAATATTATTAGAGAGACTGGTGGCCGGTGGGCCGCCGCGCCGGTACAAAGTGATGCGCGTGCGCGGATAGGCTCTGCCCACCTCGCGCCGAGAACAATGTAACGCTCGGGCGGCCGACCGGTCTAGTAACTAATTTGACTTGCTTGTCCGTACGTATATAAAAATATTTATTTTGATAATAACAAATCTTAATACTAATTTATACATAAAATATACAATATGGAAATATACTAAACTACGCCACATGACAAACTGTGTTATAAATACTGCAGAGTTTGTATCTTGATTTTTACCTTTTATCTCTACAGATGTACGTCTCTGTCCATCTCTCACAATTTTCTCTCGATACTGTTCCAGGACGCGGTCCACATACGCCTCGATGTCTGTGTCTACAGTGGATAGTGCTGACATCAACACGACACTAACACTTGCTACTATTATCTGAAGGAAATAAGTAAATTTCTAACTTGAGGCACGGGCGCTATCTAGCCACGAGTAGCGGGAACTAAATTGACACGCATGGCGCCATCTCGTAGCTAGTAACGGAACTAATAGTCTAGCAATAAGAATATTCTACTAAGTTCTAGAAGTTCGAACAGCGGTCGAGTCAAGGAGTGTTCGAGATCAGGAAAGTTCTCGATCTTTCTATGAGATAAGAGATAAGAGATCTAACTATATAAGGAAGTTGCATGGTGGTATGGACATTCAGCTCTAGTTGAGCAATACCACGAGTCAACAAGTACGAAGTATCGTGAATAGTGATTGGAAATAGTGACAATTACTTGTATTTGTGTTAATTGCTAATTACTTAAATAAATTTTATTTGTTTCGTTATAAATCAGTGGATATTCTAATTTCGAACCCCGGCTCGTAACAAATTGGTGTCAGAAGTGTGATTTGATGATGCCGGTTTTACCGTAACAGGACATGGAAGTCGTTCGCACTACGGGACAAAGGAGATGAACCAGAGGCGGTTTTTAGATTCTCCACAACAACCGGCGGGCGGTCAGCAGCCGATGGCGGGGCCTGTCACCGGTCCAGCCACGGCTCTTTCGACTTCAGTGCCTCCAGACCTTGCCGCATTAATGACGATGCTGCAGGAACAGGCTCGTTAGCTGCAAGAACAGTTGCGGTGTCTGGACATGGTGGGGCAGGCTCGTTAGTAGCAAAACTACTTGCGACGTGACAAGAAGGAGGTGGTCTGTCGCCAGGAGAAGCAGGTTCGTCATCAGGAAGAGCAGGCTCGTCAGCAGGAGGAGCAGGGTCGTCAGTTGTAAGAGCAGTTGCAGCGTGGCAAGGTGGAGCAGATATTCGGCAGATAGTCTCCAGGCTACGCTAAGCAAGGGCCTCAAAATTATGAAGGAGACGGTGCATCAGAATGAGGCCCAGTATCGCAGAAAACGAGCTCAAGGTTGTGGACATACTGAAGATCTCAGGAAACCTGAAGCTAGTAACTACTCGCGAAGGAAGTACTTATTCGGCATGCGAGTTTAAGGTGCCACCGTTCGACTGGAATTCTTCATGTTCTGCTTATAATATCCAATTTGAGTCCGTTATAGAAGCGAACGGGTGGACTGAGGAGCAGGCCATGACATGACAGAAATTTAAGAGACCTCAACTGACTGTTCCAACACCATTCAGATATTAGACTGGAACGAGGTTAAAAACACCATTTAATAAAGCTGAACTCGAAACGAAATGATTTGAGGATGAGGGGAATGATTTAGAAAAACCATTAACATAAAGATATCTATGGACCACACAGCGACGCGATGGCCAGTAAGGTATGATCGTTAGTCTGGTCGGACGGTAGCCGTCATAATTCAGTTAGAGTATCTCCTCTTGTGGAACTGACACATCAATCATCAACCATATCGAATTAAGTCCGGCCTAGTTGTGTGGATTGGTGCGAGATGCGTTGAGAGATGAGATGAGCCCGGGGGAGCCTCTTGTCGATCACTGGCTCACCAGCGGTAACATCTTAGTGTGTGTGTTGTTAGTACCTCACTACGGATACTATATAATGATATTACTTACCTTACAGAACATATTGAAGACTGCAGTGCGACCGTCTCTTGTGCCACATTTCATTTGCACGATTACGTTTTTAATTTAAACTCATTAATGAGTGATTAAACGGAAACATAACAGTGGTTGTATAATTAATAAATGGTTTGTTTAACAAATGTTGTAGGTATATGCATTTAATACTAGCATTTAAAATAAATTGCTAGTAGCAAAGTTACTTTCAAAGACGAGAGAATAAAATAATCTATAATATGCACCTACCTACGAGAATTAGTTTGACTTTTGTTAGTTTCAATACTCACATAAATCTAATTGTGAAGTTAAAAATTCTCAACAAACATACATAAACTATTATTATGAATCGAAAGCATAGCAACACGGATCGTGATCGGATCGTTATATTGTCTGTCGGCGCTAAACAACAGAGTTGTATCCGAACGCGTACGCACGTGCTACGTAACGTTATCGTACCACTCCATGAGTCAGGCGAGGTGGGGACGGACCGGTCGATGCAGATATAAAGCGGCAAGCACTCTGCAGTCGGACACAGTTCTTTCGGGACTCTTGCTCCGTCCACACATCTTAATTGTAACACGGGTTACGCCTGAGTCATAATAATAACTGATTATTATTTTTACAAGTATTGCATGAATTATTTATTGTTAATTACTTCAGAATCTCCGCCCGCCTTCACCAATTTTACAGCCGATAATAGAAAAAGTAGTACATTTGCAGATAGTTCACTATTCGGTCATTGTGAGGTAACAAACGTAACACTATTTTTGAATCCGCAATATTATCCGTATGAATCTTTGAAAATGGATATGATATGACAGCTGATCGCATCCGGCTAGACCTCAACGCATATGATGGGCTCCGTCCGTACGGCTACCGTTTCCGTGCGAACGTATCCGTTTCTTTCATTCCTATCAAGTTCACTGTGAGGCCGGTGTATCACCCCGGTTGAGCCGGCCCATACGTGCCGAAGCATGGCTCTCCCATGAATAACAACTTAATACCAAGCAATGACTATTAGCAATTACTACACTGTTGCTTTTTTCCTGTGCTTCTTAAATTGGGTATGTGAAGTCTGTTACACACATTATGCTCACTAAAATTACAACATTATTTTGTTTTCAACTTAATACACCAATAAATACACATGTACACACTATATAGCCAAAAGTTTTTTTACACTTAAATCCATAATTTCTTATTGCGAGAAATCAATTATCATAATGTTGAAAAGTATATATTAAATAAAGACTATTAACACATTTCTAAATATTTACAAAAATACTACATCACCACAAAGCAATCTCCATCAGTATAAAACATCCACCTTAAATCTTTCAGATGTATGCCAAGAGTTATTAGGGCTCCAAACATATTATACAACAAAAACAGTTTTTATACTTGAATCTATAGTTTCCTGTTGCAAAAAATCATAAAACATATTCAATTAAGATATCAAATAACTATTATCAACATACTTACAAATATTTACATAAAAACAATTGGTCTACAAAACAATCTCAATCATTATACAGAATATACTCTAGCCTGATGTATTATATGCCAAGCGTCAAGCGTTATTGTGGCTTCAAATATATTATACTAGCAACCTGCCCCGGCTTCGCACGGGTACAAATTATACACCTAAACCTTCCTCATGAATCACTCTATCTATTAGTGAAAACCGCATGAAAATCCGTTCAGTAGTTTTTTCAGTTTATCGCGAACAGACAGACGCGGCGGAGGACTTTCTTTTATAATATATATAGTGATGATTTTTATAATATGATTTTTTTCATCATTAGCTCAGCTACATGATGTGATGATGATTCTAAACGCAAAAACCTCATAAAGTAATGAAAAGTAAACAGAAACACTATCCGTTCCTACAATTTTCGAGGTTTCTCTCAATTTTATCAGGATCTCATAATCAAATCTTGACTTCCTTGACATGGAACAATCCTTGAGGTATCATATCTAACAAAAAAGAATAATCAAAATCGGTCCGGCCCGCCAGCCGCTCTGCCCCCGCTTTTTAAATCTCTGATAGCTTCTAAGATATTCATTTTAATAATATGCTGCAAAGGGCAATTTTGATCTACATGAAATGCACAACGTATCTAATGTTTTTAATTGGATAAGGAATAATACTGTATTGTTTAAAATAGTTTGATAAATAACCCATATTTTTTTTGTAATATGTAAAAGATAAAAATGGTTACTGTGGGTTATCCTTAGGAGATAAACATATACCATCGCGGACTTTTTTATTGATCTTTTTAAGATATACAATTCCGTAGTACATTAATTTGATCTACCTCGTAAGGTTTAGCCAGCGTTTGCAATGTAAGCGCACAAAAATATATTTGTTACGACATGACATTACAAATCTTTGAATTTCTCGACTTTTCTCTACAATAATATGCATGTATACTACATATAAACCTTCCTCTTGAATCACTGAATGACTGAAAATCGCATGAAAATACGTTCAGTAGTTTTTCCGTTTATCGCGAACAGACAGACAGACAGACGCGGCGGGGGACTTTGTTTTATAACATGTAGTGATGAACAATACCATTTTCTTAAAAATTACTGTGTTTCTTATATCACCTAAAAATTGGATATTTAATAAAAACCTTAAACGATATTGACAGTCTGAGTATTGCCAGAACAATAGAATGTGATTTTAGTGAACTTTCTAGCAACTGTGATGTAAATAAGAATAACCTCACCTTAATTTCCCAAAAAAATTAGAAGCATATAGTGCAATTTTGATGACTTCATAGCAAATATGTCGTGTCTCACTTTCAAAACAGATGTCATAGCCCAGTCAAGGAACTAAAATACCAAAATTTTGCATTACCACGCATTTTTATTTTTGGATAAAAAGTAAAAAAATGCGCTGATTAAGAATTTTGATACCCGCAGTGGGCGTCAAGTGAGGTCAAGTGAGGCGTCATTTTTTTTCCCAATTTATTGAAAAAAGAACTTTTTTTACATTTTGCGTGATATCTCGTTTCCAGTTTGTTTTTCGTCATATATGCCCAAAGCATTTTTGTTTTCCATTAAATTACGTACAAAATGAGACCTGTTTAAAGTCACTAAGTGCTTTTGTTTAACAGCAAATGAAGGTCAAAGATAAAAAAGAGCGTTTTTCTCAATATTTAATAACTTTGTATAATAAAGGAACGTACGTAGAAGTCTGAAATTTTCTGAAATTGATGCTAAAAAGTGCTAAAAATTTCAGCGAGATCTGTTTTCAACTTTGTATATTATTAACGATCATTTTATTTTTTTAGCCTTAATTGAAAATTGCATTTTTTTTCTAAATTACTAAAACTAATCGGGGCAGCTTAGAAATTTCAGAAAACGGCGAGGCGGCGGGGGACTTTGTTTTATAATATGTAGTGATGATTATTATTACTACTGGGAAAATTTAAAGGAAAATGAAGTTCTATGTTTATATTTAAAAATGGAGCAATTGGGACTTATCTCACCTTTATAAATTAGTTGTAACCGGTAGAGAATTCTTTACTCTCATAAGTGTAATTGACAAGAAAGTAAGAGAGTAATATAGCCTTATTTTCAATGTTATTTTTATTCGTACTCGTACGTGATCGATTGATTAGTTTATATTATTATTTATGATGACCGGATGGTGTAGTGATAGTGTAACCGGTTGCCGCACCGAAACTCGTGGATTCGATTCCCGCTCAAGTCAAACATTTGTGTGCATAAACATGAATGTTTGTCTTGGTATTTCTATGTATAATATACATGTATTTACAAAAAAAGTTTACAAATAATTCTATCCAGTGTTTAGTAGGTACTCATAGTACAAGCTTAGTAACGTATGAGCCACGGGCCGGCCGGTGACGGCGGCGCGCGGTAACAGAATGTTGGTAACATAAAGTATAAAGTAGTATTAAATAATTCATCATGTTTTCACATTTATTTAGTCATTTGGTTATTTCGACCAATGGAAATTCAATGCTAAATGATTAATGTATGAGGAATTAAATAATTAATTAGGTACCTATGCTTTTATAAGCTTTCATAATTATTAAATTATTACAACAAAACCAGACCGACACAAATACATATTTGTACAATGCGGAAATCGAACCCGCGACTCACTTAGCTTCTTTGCATTGTATACATGATATTTACAACATCATTGTGATGCAGATCCAATCATTTGACTAATGCCAAGCGCGTCGTCAAACTTGTAATATAATAACTGGACCGCTTTCGTACCTAGGTCACGGTATGTGTCTTCATAGAAACGGTCGGATCGCGAGAATTGCCTACATGCCTTGCGTTCGGTTGAAACTCAGCACGCAAACAGTTCGTGATTGCTCCGCAGTGACGAACAAACGGTGTGATCGTTTTTTAAGCAGTAAGCGTGATTTGTGTATTTCATTGAAATAAATACAAATACTTAAGTATTTAATATGACAATTAGAAATTATAGAGTATATTGTGCTGTTTTAGGTTGCTTGAATTCTTCAAAAAGGCACCCAGAGATAACATTTTTTAAATATTTATTTAATATAAAAAAAGAACTAGTCGGTAGTTCCAAGGCTAAGCTATCTATTTACTTATGTATTTAGTTACATACATATATTATTGAATTAGACGAAATATCGTTATGAAATGATTATGAAAGTAAAAAATGGTAGGTACCTACGTAGCAAGAATTACACTTTTTTATGGTATAAGGGGCACGAGCAGACGAGTCACCTGATGGTAAATGACTACCGCCACACATGGGCAGCTGTAACTCGAGAGTCACAAGTGCGTTGCCTCCCTTTAAGGTGGGAGTAGAGTAGGAGAAGAAGGGGGAAGAGTGGGAAGGGGGAAGAGTGGGAAGAGGGAAGTGGTAAGGTAGAGTGGGAAGAGTGGGAAGAGGAGGAGGGTGAAGGGGGGGGAGAGTGGGAAGAGGGAAGTGGTGGGGTAGAGTGGGAAGAGGGGGAAGAGTGAGAAGAGGGGAGGGGGAATAGGGGGAGGGGGGAGGAGTGGGAAGAGGGGGAAGTGGGGGGAAGAGGAGGAGGGGGAAGAGGGGAAGGACGGGAATAAGGGAGTGGGAAGGGTTAGGGCCTCCGGTAACCTCACTCACGCGGCGAAATGCAATGCAACCCGTTTTTCTGTGAGACCGCGGTATCGAGCGGAGTCGAGCCGGCCTATACGTGCCGAAGCATGGCTGTCCCACGTTTTAATTTACTTTATAAATAAGATTTTGTAGTAGCTAGTTAGAAGTTTTGATTGCTTTAGGTGGCGCACATGCGATGATATGGTTTGATATTAAGTAACGTTTGCAGCGGTTCAACATCGGATGGGTGACCAAAAAAAATGTTTTTTGATTTGCTCTGTGCTGTAGGTAATGGGGTCGTTAATTTCACGGACGGTTACTCGTCAGCTGTTTCTTGCATTTTGATTGAGTAGGTTGGTGTTGAAGTTTGTAAGGATTGGAGTTTGGTAACCTTTGGCGACAGCAGTTTATTTTAACACTCAGAATAAAGAGAAATCTATTTATATTTATAAAAATTAATTATTATATTTACAATCACAAAACTAGAAAGAAACTCAAGTAGGTAGATGAAATTATGGGCAGCCCTATCATCGTCGTCGTCTGTCGTGTTTACGTACCGTTCGGCTGTAGGTATATCAAGGAAAGGGCCGAGTCACAATACTGTATATACTTATACTGTGCCTAGGTCAATACATACTCGCTTTTATTAACTTATAGGTACAGCTGATAATTATGCGCACTTATACTACTATAAGCGGAGACATCGGCCAGCCAGCGGCGCGCTAGATAAAAGCTTGTCGGTAACATTAAGCGTTGATGTCAATTTTTATTGACGCGATTGATGATTGATTAGGTAGGTATATACTGCATACTGGTTTGACGACAAAAACACTCTACCGAGATTTAGCCTCCAGACTTCATGTTGCAAAAATTTAGTAGGTATAGCGCTATATAAATAACTTGTCACAGAAAAAAATATAGATGCTGTAAAAATCGTTTTGAAGGACCTTTGTTATGGGTTCGAGTTATTAGAATCGATAATAATCTGGTTGATTTCATTATAGCGAATTAATATTATTAATTTGTAATTGATAATATTCTTATCCATGATAATAGCTACACACACACACCAGAGGGAGAGGGAGAATTGGGGGTTCTGAACGCATTCCGAGCGGAGCGAGGAAGAAGTGATTTTGTTAAGTGAAATGAATTCTACCCTACTGTTGTCATGTTCTTCATAAACATGTCTCAGATTGATTTCGTCTTGTAGTCCGTCTTGTGTCAGCACGATCAGGTTCGCGTTGTCTCCACCAACTGTTAGGAATTTCACTATATGTTTGATTTAAATATAAATAATAATCGATGTGTTTGTGTCTTCCCATTGCAAAATAATCACGCATGTTATTCTGATTTTCACAGGCAACATCATCAAATAAAATAGATAAATTAGGTTTAGCACTTTGAACACTCAGTACTTCCTCATTTTCATGGTATTTTTGAAACAAAATGCCTGGTACTCGTTGCTAAACTTTTTCTAAAACAATATACTCTAATTGCTGTAAAGTTTTTGAATAAACATAAATATTTTTAAATTTCAACCCGTTCTCATGAATGAGAAGACCAATTATTAAATTCGTTTTTCCACATGTGATGTATCGCAACGAGTTTATTTAATAATTTTCCATGACGTGGATTACTCTTGCTAGTTTCTACACGGATTTTGTTTACATGTAATGAATGCGGTTTTTTCACAAAATTCATTATTACTACTTAAAAGGTTTGTTAATAATGAGTCCGTTTCGTTGTTGCATGGACATAAATAGTAAAATAGAACCCTTAAATCGCTGAGTGCCTATTTTGTAGAATGTCCAGAAATATTCATAGGAATTCTACTCCACCTTCCTTTGGCTTTGAGGTGAGCCATCGATATCAGAAATATTATTGAGCACTCTAATCCACCGCAGTGATGGAGGCAAACAAAATGAGTGGATGGAACGAAATGTGGAATGCCCAATAATATCCTACTATTACATATGTGTATGTGGTGTATACATTACGTAGCTAATTACGTATAGGTAGGTACTAGTGTTCGCCCATTGGTCCAAATTCGGAGACAAGCATTAGCCTTATTTAAAAAATATTCAAACTTTTTTACATCTCTAACCTCGTGAATAGCTACTAAACAAAAATATTTAAAGAAAATCAGTTGACAAACATAGGAGAGAATGGCTCACCGGTCAGCCGTTCTTGTGGAGTGTTGCATTCCTTCGACATTTTTACAGTAACACCTATCCACTTCTGCAAGATGCATCCATTTCTGTTCAATGTAAAGGCGAAGCGGCTCTAGAAAAATCAAAATAGCTATAAGCTATTTTGATTTTTGGATTTATAGGAATCAACATGTTGAAGGTTACTATATTGGCTTCTTACAGGTCCTTTTCTAGTTTCTGCTCCTGTATGAAAAGGTGTTTATTGGCTAACACAAATGTGACTAGTATTTTTAACATTGGTTTGCAAACTGTCTGTGGTCTTTAAGTAGTAGACTATTTAGATAGTTGTATTCTTGAGTTATACTAAAGTAAAACATGAATAGTAATATATATTTAAAATTATTAAATTAAATCAATTTTAATATCTTTATTTCATATAATTGACCATCAATTATTCGAAATTGTCGATTTAATAAATCATTATTATAATTAAAAATTATAGATCAACATACACAGAGTCACCGCAACAATAGTTTGCTTCGTCAAATGTGAAATTATTAAAGAAAAAAAAAATGGATAGCATAATATCACATCTGACCTATAACCGCCCGTTTCCAAATGGTTGGAGAAATATATTCCACATTGAGTCGTCAAGCTACTCCTTTGTATCTGCTCCGTGGGCTACACCATTTAATTGAACATCGCAAACTCCATCATTGCTGTAAATACGCTTCTCTTCGCTCCTGGGACTCCGTGACGAATGGTTGTCTCGCATCTAGCAGTTACTATTATAACGTGTGTTTAAACTAAATTATTTAATATATCTTTATAATATTTGGAACCCGCTAGGGTGAGTTCTTCTATTCTCTCTTAAACTTTTAAACTGTATTCTATTATCGTCATAAGTTAATACATATTATTGTAAGGTGTTCTTACCCACTTGTAACATTTATGATGGCCTAATTTTCTTCCGTTGGGATACTGACCTTGCACCTTTCTAAGCAGCTCACTCATGCCTCTCTTTTCGGGGGTTCCATGTTTCAAGCTACAGTTTCAAACTGCAACTTCAAGCTAATGTTTCAACCTACAGTTGCAAGTGATTTTCATCCTACCATCTTAACCACCGATTCAAGTTGCCTCTTTGAAGCCAAAGTTCAAGCTCCTACCAGCTCTCTGGGAAGGCGGCTCTACCCGCTCTACGTGTCCTCAGCTAATCCACTGCGGGCTACCACTGGCCTACGCCCTGGTGCATGGAGACTGCATGCAGAAGACACGACTACTAGCTAAGGCCGGTTACCTATTTTGTATTGAGACGTGTGGCGGCCGCGAGAATCTTGGCTACAATTAAAATAAGCTAACTGGGTTAGTTTTTTTTACGAACCCCTGTGGCGGGTGAAGGAAGCTTCCCTCGCTGCAATCGCTCTGATACAGGGTTTCTGTGCTTTGATGTACTCTTAATCTATAATTGCTCCAGAATATAATTCCAACTGATACCACCAGACCGTGATAAGCTATTACAATAGTTTACAAGCCACTTAATCATGTCTTTAAGCGTATTATTTATATCGAATTCATAGCTATCCAAACGTGTACATTTTACTATTGCAGTGTCAGAAACAAGACCATGGGGTTCTCAACGTGACATGTAAAATCATTCATGTAAATCAGGAAGAGAAGCGGCCCAACGGCAATCTGCTAACTTATAAAAGGTTTACGTTATTATGTTTGTTTAGAGAATGTTGCGTCGTTAAATTGGAACATTGGGAGCGAAACTGCCACTATTAAAAAAAAAAACACATTTATATATTGTTTACAATATCAAAATATTTATTACATACACATAAACCCGTGACCACCACTTAGACCTCCAGTAAGATCATAGTAACCATCCAGGACTCCCAGGACGCCCTGGACTACCACCAGAAATACCAGGACGCCCTGGACTACCACCAGAACCACCAGGACGCCCAGGACTACCTGGACGACCAGGCGTCCCCCACCAGCCACCACCGCCTCCACCTCCATTTCCGCCTCCCCAACCACCCTCTTCCCCAGATCCACCAGAACCGGACCCACCACCACCCCAACCACCGGATCCACCGGACCCACCACCCCCTGACCCACCGGATCCACCACCACCCCAACCACCAGATCCACCAGATCCACCACCACCCCAACCACTGGATCCACCACCCCCTGACCCACCGGATCCACCACCACCCCAACCGCCGGATCCACCAGATCCACCACCACCCCAACCACCCCAACCACCGGATCCACCAGATCCACCACCACCCCAACCACCGGATCCACCACCCCCTGACCCACCGGATCCACCACCACCCCAACCGCCGGATCCACCAGATCCACCACCACCCCAACCACCGGATCCACCAGATCCACCACCACCCCAACCACCGGATCCATTAGACCCACCACCACCCCAACTACCGAAACCACCACCCCAAGGACCCCAACCACCCGACCCACCGGACACACCACCACCCGACCCCCCCGACCCACCGGACCCACCACCACCCGACCCACCGGACCCACCACCACCCGACACACCCGACCCACCAGACCCATCACCACCCCAACCTCCACTTCCACCGCCTGAACTTCCGCCTCGGCTGCCACCGCCACGACCTACAGAAAAAAAAAAGTGTGTGTGTGCACACAAATAATTGACTTATGTTAATAAATGTAATTTTAGATTATTTATTTAAAAGTTATTGGTCAAATTAACACAGATGTGTTAAATAAGTAACATAAATTAATTAACCAACGAATTTTAATTTGCAAACGCACAAAAATTACACCATATCGACATTGACGCATTTTCTGAAGGCTTCGTAGTACGCAGGCGCAAAGACAATGATTATAGAAAACACTGTATACTTGTGTTCTGTCTCATTCTCTCGCAGGCTAAATCCTATTTATAAATGTTTGTCTTGTTTGTTTCTTTTTAGTGTGAGTTTTTCGTTTCATCGAATTTCAAATCTAAAGAAGTTTCACTTCAAAAAAAAAAATGAAATATAGGTACGCTACATTGTATATGTTACATCATTTTATTTGAGTTAATATATAACCCTGATGGGCCGTCAGCACCACCGTTGTCTATTGTTGGTGGTCGGAGCCTCCGCCCACACCGGCGGTGGCGTACGGTACATTGTCATTGACTGCATAACCCCCGTGCACAGTGGTCTCGTAACGACGTTGGGTCTTCACCGTCTTCACCACACATATTTTACGTTTTACTCGGGCCACAGGGCCGTGTATGGTTAGATCTAATACATAAAATATCTCATACTTTTTGCTGAGGAAGTATCCGTGGACCTGGAAACAAATGATAAAAAGTTTCTTTTATTTAGTGTAAAATAATTTAAATTGGGAGCAACATGCATTGTAAAATTAACTCTTGGATCACTACTTACTTACTTTTGTACATGTGTTTAGTTGTAAAAAAAGAAAAAGTGAAAAATAAGAAAATGTTCAAGATGGACTCAAAATCCCACTAATATTATAAATGTCAAAGTTTGGATGGATGGATGGATGGATGGATGTTTGTTACTCTTTCACGCCATAACTACTAAACCGATTGTGATGAAACTTGGTATGTAGATAGCTGGAAACGTGGAATAACATATAGGCTACTTTTAATCCCGATATTCCCACGGGATCGGGACTTATGCGGGTGAAACCGCGGGGCGCTGCTAGTAATTTATAATTTTTTGTAATGTCAAGTTCAAAGGTAAGCAAATAGTTTACTTTCACGTTCCATTGTCATTGACTGTTGTCACTTAGTGTTATGCTCTGTGGTGTTCCTGATACGTAGCTGATTGATGATAGAAGATAAGATAGCAATACACGACACTCACCCAGCTGAAGTCATACTTTTCAGCCAAGCTGCTGTTTGCTTTGGTAGGAGGAAATCCCTGAAAATATACAACTTAGAACTTTTTACCAGGGTGGGGTTAAACTATCAATTAACTTATTTTAGTCCACTGCTGAATATAGATATCTCCCAATGTGTGCAATAGCACCCGGTTCTCCATCTTCCGCATCCAGTCTATCCCAGCTACCATATTCAGGTCATCGGTCCATCTGGCTGAGGGGGTCCTTCGGCAGACGTGGCCAGCCCATTGCCACTTTAGCGTGATTATTCTGCGAGCTATGTCGGTAACATTAGTTCTATGTAGGATGACGTAATTACGAACTTAATCCTTTAAAGAACCTCCCAACACAGCTTACTCCATAGCCCGCTGCGCGGCTTTTAGTTTGTGGACTAGCGGCACTACCCCCTCCGTTAGTGTTACATTTGGAAAATCATCAACTGATTTTTTTTTATGGTATAGGGGGCAAACGAGCAGACGGGTCACCTGATGGTAAATGGGCACCTGTATCTCGAGAGTGACAAGTGCGTTGCCGCCCTTTAAGGTGGGAGTAGGAGAAGAGGGGGAGGGGGGGAAGAGTGGGAAGAGGGGAGAGGGGGGAGAGGGGAAGGATGGGAATAAGGGAGAGGGAAGGGTTAGGGCCTCCCGTAACCTCACTCACGCGGTGAAATGCAATGCAAGCATTGCTTCACTGCCGGTTTATCGAGGAGGCGAGCCGGCCCATACGTGCCGAAGCATGGCTCTTCCACATGCATGCGGTTATATCTGCCAGTCACAATGTCAGTGGCAATTCTAATACGTGTTGGTTGTCTCCTTAGACATGCCTTTCGATAGTGTACGCTGACAATATACTGGGTTTAGGGAACTATTAAACGTGTACGATAAAAACGCTTGATATTAACACTAACAAGGTTGAAGCTGGAAATGAGTAGAACTGGAATCAATGAAATTGAGTGTCGGTATAGTTACATGAACGTGTCGAGGCCGATTCTCGCGGTCGGCAGATCCGCCTGCGCGTGATTGTCAATCTGAATAACAGTTTCCATCGGCGATGCCTGTTCCGCTGTCCCGCGAAGCTTTATCTAGGGGCGAAACGGAAGTATTGCTATAATATACTACTTTTACTAAATTTTTAAAATACAGTATGCCCGTTTTCTTTGTAAATTTTCTTCTTTTGTGACATAGAAAAATTGAAAATGAGCGTTATTTTCCAGTACGAGTTCGAGCACTTGTTTGGCTTGTGTATGTAATTACAGACGTAATCAATGTAGGGTTTTATCTATTTCTTGTTGTATGAAATCACAAAATGGCGGAAAAAATTGTCCATCTACCCATCACGTCACCACGCCCTCCATTGAGGTTAATACTCAATTGAGGGCAATTGAGTAGATGCCTATGCTTAAAATAAATCGTAAGTGTCGTAATAAAGTAAATTAAAATAATGTGAACATTGTCATCCAGTTTTATTTTAACGTTTTCAATTTAGATAATAATTGTTAAATTAAGATTAAAAGTAAATGATTCGACAATATTAAGTACTGATTTGACTTGACAGTCATCTACCCTATTATCGTGTCTGTTTTTATTGAAATGAAAACTTCTTTAGCGGCGTTTGGCACTTTTTGAGAGGGGTAAAAAATGTTAAACTCGCGTCAGAAATCAGGGTCACGTGGAACCTGATTGAAAATGTATAGAAAATGTGTCCGAGTGTAATATGGTCACGTGGACCCTGATCGAAAATGTATGGAAAATGTGTCCAAGTGTAATATATTAAAAAAAAAAAAATTATGACGAGATCAAAAATTCTTAATACGGAGGTGAGTTTCTTATATTTACAAGTATAGCATCAGAGAGACATGGAGAGGGAGTGAGGGAGGGAGGGAATCTAGAGAGTGAGGGAGAGAGGGAGGGAGGGAGTGAGGGAGGGAGTGAGAGAGAGAGGGAGGTAGGGAGGGAATGTAGGGAGGGAGGGAGGGAATCTAGGGAGGGAGAGTGGGAGAGTTGGAGTGGGGAGAGTAGGGAGAGTGGGGAAAGTGGGGAGTGGGGAGAGTGGGGAGAGTGGGGAGAGTGAGGAGTGGGGAGAGTGGGGAGAGTGGGAAGAGTGGGGAGAGTAGGTGAGTGGGTGAGTGAGTAAGTGAGAGACGCTAATACGCTAATAGATCCACTAGAGGGCGCTAATCTAAACATTGAGTTCTGTCAGCTCCTTATTAATTAATGTCACCAACCTGCTAATGTGACGTTTTAAGTTCGTCGTATCGTTTGGATCGTAAGTTTGCACTTCTGTCGGCTTTTTTTTTAATAAGTATACTAGCAACGTGGGTCACACATTGCTAATATTCTTGTTAATGCTTGCTTAAAAAATAATAATGCTTGTGTTAGGAGTGGGTTCACATCCGGACGTCTTAATAAAAGCTGTTCCCTCCTACTTAAGGCGCAGTACGGCCCACCCTGTGGTTTTAATCGGTTCGATTCCGACACAGCCCCACCGAAAACCCCGGTGGGGTGACAGACCGAGGGGGTTTCCACACGTACAAAAAATAAATAGGACTGCACGTCAAAAGTGAAAACATGACTGACACATCTGTCATCTGAGTGTCACGGGTCACGCGAGTTCAGTGGTTTTTCCCCATGCCAAAAGTGCCTGACGTGCCTAAAAAAGTTTTCACTTCAAAAATTGTTAATAAGTAATTGCCGATCAGAAGTGTTCATTTTTAAAGAAAGTGAAGCCATCTACTAGTGACATCCATCAAACTGATGGACGTTCGGACGAAATTTTTAATAAAGGTTTTCGCTATTGAGCACTATACATACAAAGGAACCGTTGCCTGTATTTTATGTCGATTTAGAACCAAAGCCAAACAACAAAGCCGATGTGAAATACTTGAATAACATGAAGATTACTTTTGAAGCCCCATATAAAAAAAAGGAAATCATTCAATGCAAGAGATGTCAGAGATTTGGGCACTCCAAGAACCAATGTTTTAGGCCCTATCGTTGTGTTAAATGCGGTAGTGCTCACCCTACAACAACATGTACTAAAAAACGAGACACTGAGGCTACTTGCGCGAACTGTGACGAAAAGCACCCCGCTAGCTACAAAGGATGCAAAGTGTACAAACAGTATAGAGAAAGAATTCTTAAATTAGACTCTAAGCCAAAAGAAAAACCAATGCCTAACAATATAGAGATCAAAAACCCGGATCCCCACCAGGGTTCTAAGTTTAACCGCACAGATAATCAAAACTTAATTAAAACCTATGCAGAAGCAACGAAAACCAAAGAACAATATACTCAGCAAGACATAAAGAACGACTTAGCCAACCTTACTGATCTAATGGACATAATGTTTGAAAAACTACAAAATTCAATGTTGACAATGATGGCCAAAATTATGGACAAAATGATGGACCGCATGGTCCAGCTAGTCAGCAGCCTGGTGAAAAAATGACCCGAAACCTCCAAGTAGTTACTTGGAACGCCAACGGCTTGATGGAACGACGTCAAGAATTAGAAACTTTTCTTAGAACACAGATGATTGACATAGCACTAATTTCTGAAACAATATTCACACCGAAGACACACGTAGATTTTAATAATTATACAGTGTATACAACCAATCATCCAACTGGGAACAGCCATGGAGGAACAGCAGTAATTATTAAAAGTAACATTAAACACTACCCGATAGAGGAATAACGAACAGAAAAAATACAAGCAACATCTATTAAACTTGTAGACAGTAAACTAGAAACCGCATTCTCCGCTGTATATTGCCCTCCAAAACATACTATATCTGCCTACGACTTCACAAAATATTTTTCTACACTGGATAACAGATTCATATGTGCTGGCGACTGGAATTCTAAACATTTAAATTAGGGATCTAGGCTGACCAATACTAGAGGAAGACAACTTTGTAAAGCCACAGAAGAGATGAAATTAGAATGTCATTCCGGCAGAGAACCTACCTATTGGCCTACCGACAAACAAAGAATCCCAGACTTATTGGACTTTTTTATTGTTAAGAACATAGATAGTAACTACCTAAACATAGAACCACGAATAGATCTCACATCTGATCACACACCAGTCATACTGAATGTTACCACAACAGTTAATCTGGTAGCACCGCCCCTAAGAATATACAACTCAAACACTACAGACTGGACAATCTATAAAAATATAATCACGACAGAGACAGAACTAAAGACCAAAATGAATACAATTGAAGAACTTGAACGACAACTGGAACAACTTAATATGACTATCCACATTGCTGCCAATTCCGCAACTCCAAAAAGGACAGGTAAAGGACAACCTCTAAAACATAACTTATATCCAAAGGATATTAAAGAGAAAATACAAGAGCACCGTCGTTTGAGAAAAATCTGGCAAACTACAGGGTATGTAAGCGATAAAGCTGCATTCAATAGTTTCTCAAATGAACTCAAAGCCCTTATCAGCACCCTAGAAAATGATAATATCCAACACTATCTCTCAAATCTAGATCCAACGAAAGACACAAACTACTCGCTATGGAAGGCTACCAAGAATCTAAAGCGCCCAAAAATCCACATATCACCTATCAATGACTAAAAAGGAGGTTGGGCTAGATCAGATAAAGAAAAGCCAACAATCTTTGCGGAACATCTGAAAACAGTTTTTCAACCACTCCCTGAAAACAATCCCGAACATACTGTGGCAATCAAGGAATACCTCGAATCAGCGAATCAAATGTGTCTACCACTAAAAAGTACCAGCCCAAAAGAAATCGTGAAAGAAATAAGGAACCTCAAGGATGGCAAAGCACCCGGCTATGACCTTATTGATGCCACATTACTTAAAAATCTTCCTCATAAAGGTGTAATGAAATTAGTTAACATCTTTAATGCCAGCTTAAGACTTGAACATTTCCCTGGGCAATGGAAAATTGCACATGTAGTCATGGTACCGAAACCCGGTAAACCCCCACACGAAGCTACTTCATACAGACCTATCAGCCTGCTACCAGTTATTGGCAAACTGTTTGAGCGGATACTGCTTAACAGGATGAAGGAACATCTAAGTACAGTATTACCGAACCACCAATTTGGATTCCGGGAAAAACACGGGACAATTGAACAGGTACATCGTATAGTTGACACCATTAGCAGATGCCTTGAAAACAAATTATATTGCTCTGCAGTCTTTTTGGATATCAGCCAAGCGTTTGATAAGGTATGGCATGATGGTCTCCTGTTCAAGCTAAAGAAGCATCTCCCGCATTGTCTATTCCGAATACTTAAATCCTATTTAGATAAAAGATGCTACCAAGTGAAGTACAGCGATGATCTCTCAGAAGTACACGAAATAAAATCAGGCGTCCCTCAGGGCAGTATCTTGGGCCCTATACCATACCTCATCTTTACAGCGGATATCCCAACAACTGACTACACCACGACTGCGACATACGCTGATGATACGGCGCTACTGGCGGCTCATAGCAACCCAGAAACGGCATCATCACAGTTGCAAAACCACCTGACAGAAGTGGAGATGTGGCTGAAGCTTTGGAGAATAAAAGCCAATGAGAGCAAATCGGTACATGTAACATTTACACTCAGGAGAGAAACATGTCCACCGGTAACGCTAAACTGCAAAGTTATCCCTCAAGATAATAACGCAAAATACTTGGGAATACACCTAGACAGGAAACTTACATGGCAAAAGCATATTTGGACAAAACGCAAACAACTAGATGGAAAACTACGGTCACTGAACTGGTTATTGGGACGCCAATCACAACTAAATCCTAACAGCAAGATGCTAGTGTACAAAACTACCATAAAACCAATCTGGACTTACGGAATACAACTGTGGGGAACGGCCAGCAACAGTAACATAGATATCCTGGAGAGGTTTCAGACCAAAGCTCTGAGAACAATGTTTTGCATCCCTCATTGTATAAGTAATAGATACATTTACCTCGACCTCGGCCTAACAACAGTTCGACAGGAAATAGCTCAAAGCAGCCTGAAATACCAGGAGAAACTGACCGTCCATGTAAACAAACTGGCAAATGCTCTGAGTGGAGAAGGCGCTCTTCAGCATACCCGGCTAAAAAGAAGTGACATACCGAGCCTACATAAAAGATTTACCACTTGACATCAAGAGAGTCGTGTGAAAATAATTTTCATACAAGTATGGCTCTTGAGGAAAACATAAACTGAGAAATCAAACAAAGAAGTGGCTTATTGTTGGTAAACAGATTGCCATGAAGCAGAAATAACAAAAAAAAAAAAATTGAGCACTATAGGCGTTATAAATTTCCACATTAATTACAATTATGTTTTTGTTTATTTTACCACTTTTTCATTTTTTTTTTGAAAGATTACTAGTAACGTGGGTTACACATTACTAGTAATCTCGGTAACCCCTCCAGCTAAGCTGAACGCTTGTGTTAGGAGTGGGTTCACGACGATAGTGCACTCTGTGGGGTTCGAACCTGCAACCACTTGATCGCAAGTCCGACGCCTTAGCCATTACGCTACCGCCGCTTTTCGCAACGTCTATGTACATACATACCTCAGGATTTCCCGCAGCTGTAGACGAAGCAAGCATTTTCCTCAGGGCCTGATACACAGAAGCCGCCGTCTTATTTTCCTGTATTAGGTACAGTAGACGCAGCGCAGAGTCCGTAGTCCAATTTTTTGGATTTTCGAATCCGTCAGGCTTGGGTATAAGAGTAGCTGGAAGACACAATTGAGAATTCCTAATACATTAACTAGACAAATTAGATGACTCTATTAACATAAAATACTTATGTCTGCGGTCCCTTGAAGCTGTAAAACAATCAAGCTTCTAAGTCAACGCAATCAAAAATACGGCCATTTTAGCTTTAGATTTGACCATTTGAACATTTCACAGGTAAATCAAAACAATAAGGTACTTCCCATTGACCTAGAATCATGAAATTTGGTAAGAAGTAAGGTCTCCACAGTATAAGTACAGGAAAAAATCAGAATGTCGTTAATTTGTTGTTTTATTGTATAAAAAAGAACCGTGCAAGTGCGAGTCTGACTCGGGCACCGAGGGTTTCGTAAGCAAACAAACTTGTTTGTAGATAAAACGTCCATCTCGGGAATCAATTCTCTAAGATTTTTGCGGCTCTTGTCATCGCCGCGGCAGTGCGCGTGCACCGATTATATATATATTCGAAAATTGATTATTTAGAATGCCAGCGTTGTACAGACAAATTATGCCTTGATATCTCACCGGAAGAAGGAAAGAAATTTCTCGATGCAAGCCAGAAGTTGATATGCCTCAGTTGCGGTAATAAACAGCCCAAAGGTTCCATTGGCCTTCGACACCGAAAGGGTTGGCTGATATAACATTTAATGTAACACGTCGTAAGATGCAAAACAAGGAATTTGTGCGAGCATCTGCTACTAGAATGCCAGACAGTGTATCGCGTTCCGATATAGGCATACAGGTTATGATACGCGATGAGATGCGTTCACTTATGAATGAATATATGAGTGAAATGAGAAACATCTTCATCAAATAACTGGGTTTAAGGATTCCGTCCGTTTCTTCAGTGCACAATTTGCCAGTTTAAATAGCGATATGGTCGCTCGCCACAATGAAACAACTAAACACGAGCTGCTTCGGTCGGAGGTGAACGTTCTGTCTAACCGTGTCAGGCAGCTGTCAAGGTTTACTATCTTGGAACTTCAGTGTGTACCCGAGCACAAGGCTGAGAATGTAGTAAGCATTGTTAGACAACTCGGTCAAGTTGTCAAGTTTCCCATAAACTATAGCGACATTGTTCACGCGTTGCTAAGTCGAACCCTAAGTCTTCTCACCCACGTACAATCCTGGCGAAGTTCAACACCCCACGCACCCGCGATTCCCTGCTTGCGGCTACAATACAATACGGTTATAATAAGGATCACAAAAATGAAAAGCTGAACACCAATGCACTAGGCCTGGATGATAAGAAGATTGCGATATTTGTCACTGAGAATCTCACAATGGAAAATAAAACCTACACGCCGCGGCCCGACTTCGAGCTAAATAACAATGCTAATAATGCCTTGGAAAAATTTAATACGACTTAGATATAAAGTGATTTCAACTTGAGTAGCATCGAATGAATAGGTTCGTCAGGGACACCGCTTGCTTTAAATAAAAACGGAATTTATGAGCAGAAACTGTTAGATTTTATTTCTTTACATAATTTAGCTCAATACTTTATTTACATTTCATATCTTTTGCTCAAAGACAGAGTTTCAAAATTAATACATATTAATTTATGGGCAGAATGTAAAGTCAATTAAATCTTCGATCTCTTCTAATGAGATTTGAGTTTTACTTAGTATAATTATTTCGGTGGCCTTCATTTTTGAGTTCCCCATACTGACCCACCTTGATGTTCCAGCCTGTATACAAAAGTATGTCACTTCCTTTCTTACTGTTAAAATGGAATAAAAATAGCAAAATAAGTTAGTATCCTACTGTACTAAAGTTAGTTAGGACTAAAATATATACTGCGGCACTATGCAAACATAGATTTTTTTTTTTATGGTATAGGGGGCAAACGAGCAGACGGGTCACCTGATGGTAAATGACTACCGCCGCCCATGGGCACCTGTAACTCGAGAGTCACAAGTGAGTTACCGCCCTTTAAGGTGGGAGTAGGAGAAGAGGGGGATGGGGGAAGGACGGGAATAGGGGAGAGGGAAGGGTTAGGGCTTCCGGTAACCTCACTCACGCGGTGAAATGCAATGCAATCATTGCTTCACTGCCGTTTTTCAGTGAGGCCGTGGTATCGAGCGGAGTCGAGCCGGCCCATACGTGCCGAAGTATGGCTCTCCCACGTTAAATATTTATGTGTGCGTGACGGCGCGAGCGCTCGATTGCTGTGTGAGTAGGTCTAGGACTACAATACCTAACTCTCGCTTGCGCCGCGCTGTAACGGACCCGTAAGGCTACACTATATAATGTAAACATATAAGTTTAACCATAACTATTATCTTATCTATTTCTCTATCTGTGTTTTAACATGTATTTTGGTGTATGCTTTGTTGGTTGTCCTTAAATAAATAAAAAAAGTGTGTGTGTACTTATGTACGCACGTGAGAAGTTATACTTTTATCTAGTTAAATAAAGTTTATTTAAATATCATAATAAATAATACATACCGTCAACTAACCTCAAATTCTACAAACGTACTCAAAGTAATATGTAAAAACCATTTTTATCACTATCGTGAAGTTGGTAACTTTTTTAAAAACTAAAATGTTGACTAGCTAACTTCAGGGTGTCGGTTTTTCATCTCATCATTTTTCCATAACGCGCCAAAAGAAGTACTTCAAAAAAGAAAGACAAACTTAACTTTCCGGTTCTAAAAATACTCTCCCATATATCAATGCACGACAAAATCAACTTTCCAACCACAAAATATAAGTTTGTAATTATAAAAACTATTTTGCCTTGTTGAGCTTGATTGTCTTCAACAGAACCAGAGTAATTAACGATTAAAGTTTTACAGTTTTTGAATTTTCATGAAATTTCCTACCGTAAGAATCACTGCGCACAATATGTAGGGGACAAATTGTTTTATAGGTTGTTCCCGGTCGATTCCTACCACATACGTAATTGTGCAGAGTCACAACCATCATATTAGCTCTACCGACTGCACTATTACGGAGCTCTCGGTGCGCGAGTCAGACTCGCACTTGTCGGGTTCAAACAACCCAATTGAAATTTGCAGACATTTTTCTGTCAATGAACAATGAGTCGTGCATGTAAGTATTTGGAAATCAAAATGTAAATATTGCCAGTTTTTGCTTTTTATCCCCGACCACGCAGCACTACTTCAACATACATGTAAAATGTTCATTTAATCGCTTAGTGTCTTTTTATGAAAGCCGCCTAATTATAATTTTTTTAAAGAATTGAATTGTTCTCAAATCGATTTTAACAAAGAACGTCCTTGTTATAGTCTATAAACCAGTCATGACATACTCATGTCATCATCACCCGTCTCATGTACAATAATGCAGTCAAGGGAAAAAGTCAAAGTCGTCTCATAGAATTTCGACACACAGAGTACTCTTAGTAGAATAATCCTTGAAGAGGGTACAGTCGTCCCGCTCACAAAACAGTCCTCCTCCGGGCCTACTACGATGCGACCGAACTTTGATATTTTACGTGAAGCGACTGCCATCAGATCTCCACAACCTAAGTACTAGGCGACATCGTAGTTCTGTAGTTACACCAGGTTGTGAAACTTTTTAGGGCTCCAACTACCCGTAACGTATGCCACAGATGTTCGTATGGCAACTGGGACCGACGGCTTAATGTGCTCTCTGAGGCACGGAGGGGTCTTAATGTGTTAAGAAAGGTTACCCATCCTAACACTGACCTGGCTAGAATTGTTTATGCTTGTAATGTGCTAACCTACCCGGTTACCACTTAGCCACGAGCAACTAACGCATAACAATATGACGTATGGTGTTTGAGATACTGCAGAGTTTTTATCTTAATTTTTACCTTTTATCTCCACAGGAGTACGTCTCTGGCCATCTTTTACGATTTTCTCTCGATACTGTTCCAGGGCGCGGTCCAGATACGCCTCAGTGTCTGTGTCTACACTGGATAGTGCTGCCACCAACACGATGCCAACACTTGCTACTATTAACTAAAGGAAATAATTAATATTACCTACACTTTCTTATTTCGTTAAGCAACCGAGTTGGGAACACAAGCAAATACCGGCAAAGAAATGATCGATCTCATTGTTTTTTTTTCATTGTAATACTATCGCGCCATCTAAACAAAGCAAGCTGAACTACGGAGTAACTATTAATGTTGCGCCGCGCATTGAAAGTTTTTTTTTATGGTATAGGGGCAAACGAGCAGACGTGTCACCTGATGATAAATGACTACCGCCGCCCATGGACACCTGTAACTCCAGAGTTACAAGTGCTTTGCCGCCTTTTAAGGTGGGAGTAGGAGAAGAGGGGGATGGGGGGAAGAGTGGGAAGAGGGGAGAGGGGAAGGACGGGAATAGGGGAGAGGGAAGGGTTAGGGCCTTTTTTTTTTTTTTTTTTTGTGCGTGTGGAAACCCCCTCGGGCCGTCACCCCGCCGGGGTTTTCGGCGGGGCGGTGTGTCGGAATCGAACCGACTAAAACCACACGGTGTGCCGTACTGCGCCTTAAGTAGGAGGGATCCGGGAACAGTTTTAATAAGACATCCGGAACCCTCCTAGCGCCTGCCCGCAAAAGCGCGGGCACCACCTTCCGGTAAAGTTCTCTAAATTAGGCGACATCCAGGCACACGCGGACGCCGCCTCCTCGCGGGGGGCCACTATAGCGGGTGGAGGGGAAAACCCGTCCCATCCACCCGCGGCCACACTCAGGGCGGCATGAGGCGCTGGTAAGCGCGCCTCCGCCGTCCGGTTCGCCGGCGGCGAATTAGGTCCGAGTGGAGATCGTCCTCCCGGACCCGTTCCGCCGCCTCCTTCTGCGAGATGACGTCCTCACAGAAGGTCGCGACCGCGGTAAAATTCCTGTCGCTACCGGCCATGGAGCGTATGACGGCCGGTAGCGAGAGATCCCCTCCGATGACTGCAGTGAGGGCCCGACGCTGCGTCGCCCAGGCGGAGCAAACCGCCAGCGTGTGCTGAGCCGAGTCCTCACTGCAGTCGCAGTGGTGACAGGCGGGACTCAGTTCCCTCCTAGCGACCGAGTGCAGGTACTTCCCGAAGCAGCCGTGCCCGGAAAGGACCTGCGTCAGTCGGAAGGAAAGGGTCCCGTGCTGCCGCCCTGCCCACTCGAAGATGACCGGCTGGAGCGCCTCCACGGCGGCAAAGCCAGCACGTGGAGCCTCCAGCCGGGACGACCAACGAGCCATGGTGGCTCGGCGAGCGGCCTCACGCCATTCGCGTACCTCTTCGGGCGGGGGCCGACTGCCGCTTCCCGCCCGGAACTCAGCCGTTCGCCGATATACTTCGGCGAGCACTTCCGCCTCCAAATCCCACGGGGGAGTTCCGGCCAACGCGCACGCCGCCTCCGTCGACACGGTGCGGTAGCCGCGTATGGCTCTAACCACCATAACCCTCTGAGGGCGCCAGAGGCGCGCCCTATTCTGGGCGGTCAGAGCACCCGCCCACACCGGTGCACCGTACAGTGCCATTGACCGGACAACCCCCGTGTATAGCCGTCTTGTAGCGACGCTGGGTCCGCCCAAATTGGGTAAGAGGCGCCCAAGGGCGGACGCAGCGCCGACCAGCTTCGGAGCAAGCTGTCGGAAGTGCTCGTCGAAGAGCCACCTACCGTCGAGGATCAGGCCCAGATATCTTATGTGGGCCTGAACCGGTACGAGGACCGAGTTAACCACGATAGAGGCGCCAGGGGGTGGACCACGACGGGGCCCATGGAATAAAAGGGCCTCCGTCTTATCCAGGGCCACCCGCAAGCCCAGCGCCTCGATGCGCCCGACCACCAGAGAGACTCCCCTGGTGGCCAGGCGCGCCGCCTCCTGAAAGTTCACCCCCCGGGCTGTGACCAACGTGTCATCGGCGTAACAAATTACGCCCAGCCCGGGAGGGAAGTCGCCTCGAAGGGCCCAGTCGTATCCCATGTTCCACAGGAGTGGTCCAAGGACAGACCCCTGCGGAACACTCGTACATGACGGTACGCTCCTCTAAATAGTCTGCCACTAGCCGCCTCAGGTACCCTGGCACTCCGTGATACTGGAGTGCTTCCCTGATGCAGCTGAATGGCAGACTATTGAACGCGTTGGCGATGTCCAATGACACCGCCAACAGCACGCCGCCACAGCTCACTACCTCCTCGGTCACGGCCCTCAGGCGCAACACAGCACCGACCGTCGAACGCCCCGCTCGAAAACCGAATTGGGCGTCCGACAGATTGGGGCCGACCTCGCCAAGGTGCCGGACGATGCGGGCAGAGAGGACCCTCTCAAACAGTTTACCCGCCTCGTCCAGCAGCACGATGGGCCTGTAGGCCGCGACCGAGTCGGTGGGCCGTCCCGGCTTCCTCAAAAGGACCAGCTTCCCGCTCTTCCAGCAATCAGGGAAGCGCCCGGACGCCAAGCTAGCGTCGAACACTTCCCTGAGGTGGTCGGACATGTGGTCAAGGGCAAGGGCCAATACTCGGGCAGGGATCCCGTCTGGCCCGGGGGCGGTGTTCTTGGAACGGATCCGTAGAACAGCCGCCCCTACCTCCGCCTCCGTGACGGGCGGAACACCATCCTCTTCGTCCTCCCCGTCGTCTCCGGCCAAAGGGGCCATCGACGGGGGTACATGCTCCACCCGTTGCGGGAAAAGGCCCTCAACCACTTCCTGCAGGAAGCTGGGCTGGAGAGTCTCCGTAAGGGGGGGGCCCGACGCGCGGAGCTTTTGTTGCGCCGCGCGATATGGGCGACCCCAGGGGTCACGATCGAGACCCTCCAGCATCTCCTTTCTTTTTTCCTCTTTGGCGCGGCTAATGGCCAGCTTCAGAGTGTTCCGCGCCTCTCGGTACTCCTCATGAAGCTGGCCCTCTTCCCCCTCATCGCGGCGACGCCGCCGGCTGTGAGTGTAGGACCTCCGGGCACGGGTACAGGTCGCACGGAGGTCCGCCAGCTCCTGGGACCACCAGTAGACCTCCTTCCTTGGAGGCCGACGACCTCGAACGCGGGGCATGGCCGCATCGCAAATCTGCGTAATCGCATCGCGAAAGCGGCCTGCCCCCATGTCTACCTCCTCAGTCAGAGGCTGCGGAGACAGCCAAGAGTAAATGATGGCTGCCTCCTCTAGTAGGTCCCTGTCCAACTTTGAAACAGCCCACCGCGGGAAGCGGGAAGAAAGCCGCGCCGTGTGACCCCTTCTGGGGTCCTGGGTCCGGGAGAGCTCAAATCGGATATACAGGTGATCCGAGAGCGTATCGACCCCCCCTGCTGTCGCACGCACGTGTTGGTGGAGCCTCTGTTTAAGAGACAGAGGCCCACCGATGCCGCCCACTCCTCCACGGCATCGCCCCGTGCGTCCGTCCTGGGGGAACCCCACGCAATGGACTTCGCGTTGAAGTCCCCCAGCACTAGGACGTGCCCAGACGCTAGTCGCCGCATCGAGGTCTCCAAGTTGTTGAGGAAAACCTCGAAGTCGCTCAGACTCCGGTTGGGGGAGAAGTAGACACCATATATGGTGATTCCCCCCCACTCGGCAGCAACATATCCATTACCCTTGTCTCTTAGCGACAAGGGCGGGGAATGAGCCGCCGTGGAGCCGACGACTGCTACGGAGCCGTCCCGGTCACCCATCCAGTTGGGACGGGGAGGAACGTAATAGGGCTCCGCAGCTACGGCTACACCAATCGACCACTCAGCCATGGTTTGCAAGAATAAATCTTGCGCACCGGCAGAGTGGTTGAGATTCGTCTGGACAAGGAGGCTGGAGACTTGGTCCATTTATTGGACCGTCTCTACAACCTCCTCCATGGGCGACGACGTCGACGCACGACTGACATCGGAGGTAGCCTGGGTCGACTGGCTAACCCCCGATGTTTGCAGAGAAGCGCGGGGAGGCTTGCAGCCCCCCTGGCCCATCTGGTGGTTGGCGGGCAACTTACCCGCCGCACACGCCGGGCAGTGAGGGGGTGCGGAACATTCCGCTGCCTTGTGCCCCGGACGACCACAGCGGAAACAGAGTCCACTGCAGTCAAAGCAACTAACGCACTTGACGCGGGTGTGTCCCGACGCTAGGCATTTAAAACACCTCATCGGTCTCGCCTCGAGAACTGTAACTTTGGCGTTCACGAAACCGATGAGGACCTTGCCGGCGTCGCCCATAATTTTGGCCGACGCTACGGGACAGCTGACCCATACCGCGCCAAGGCCTCCTGGGCCGGGGCGGATAGTACCAACTCTGATGTTGTCCGCGTTGCATCCCGTCTTCTCCTGAACGGCAACGCGAACATCCTCTACTGTCACAGAGTCGTCCAGGCCTGAGATGCGCAGATCCGCGCACTTAGTGGGCCTGGCGATCTTGACACCATCCGTTACAGGGAATATTCCCCGCAACTTCTCTGCAAATGAATCGGCTGCCTTGGCGCCTTCAGCCCCGGGGAATTCAAGTACTCGAGCCCCCGTCTGGGCGAGGCGCATCCTCACACCTGAGGCCCCGAACTCACCGGCGAGACTATCCCGGGCCTTCTTAAAGACGGCCGCATAGGATAGCCCGCCAATGGCCGCCTCCGGTGACACGGTGACCACTACAGCCGCAGTTTTTGGCGGCTGCAGTTTCCGTGGCTTCTTCTTATTAGGCACTGCCACCGACGACGACTGCGGTGTGGAGTCTGACTTCTTGGCAGCCTTCTTACCCCGCTTTCGGGACTTTTTACCCCCTGCGACTACTTGCCACCCATCGTTGGTGGGGCCAGCTGTAGGGGGGGGGGCTAGGCATAGTTTTGGCACCAGAAGGGACTGCGGTGCTCGTCCCTTTAGATGCCGGGGTGGGGAGAGGAGGGAATCCCGACGCTGCCTTAGCCGGGGCTTTAGCTGGGGCCTTAGCCGGTTGCCCGGCTTTCGATGTGGCGGATTTTGTTGTGGCCTTAGCCTGTTGCCCAGGCTTCGGCGCGGCCTCAGGAGCCTGCCCCGACGTCACCACCGCATATGGCACAGTCACACGACCACCCGAAACGGGAAGCGGCGTCGGGACTGATGCAGCCTTCTTGTCTGCGGCGAGTGGCGGCCGAACGATGGGGGCCGGAGGCAACCTTGCTTCCAGGCCCGCGAGGCGCCCGTCCATCATCCTCCAAACTGCGTCAGTGATGTGACGCAGGTGGGAATCCGGAACTGCAAGGGGAGAGGGGGAGGGAGTAGGCTGCACAACCGGGCTCGATGACTCACGAAAGTTCGAGCGTGCCTGAAATTGGGCGAACTGAGCGCTGAGCTCAGCCACCTGCCCCGTCAAAAGATCGTTTGCCGCCTGGAGGCGCGCCACATCATCAATTAAAGTCTTAACGACCCCAGAGACAGCGGAGGAGGAGTCCTTAAGAGCCTTTACAAAAGAACCCTTAAGGTTCGTGGACTTTGTGGCCACTTTGTGAATTATGGCCACCGCCGCTTCCGCTCTCTCCTGTATGGTTACCGGTGTTTGGGGGACAGAACCCCCTTCCACCGGCTCCCGGATCTTTAGCAGGAGATCCGCAATCTCCTCCTCCGCTACAATTTCGCCCTCCGCTCTGGCCCGGGCGTAAGCACCCGACCTGGAGAAGGCGGAACCTGCCGGAGCTGGGATCGGCGTGCGCGACCTCGACCTCCCTCTAAGGCTGCTTGCCACTTTTGGTGGCAACATGTCTTGCAACATGTCGCCATCCCCGTCTCTGGAGTGTCCGCGCTTGCGACTTTCACTGTCGCGGACCTCCAACTCCATTTCCTCGGCTGAGTCAGCCGTTGTACTTACGGTTCTGGAGCGCGCCGAAATTCTTTCGCTCCCAGGGGTCTGATTAACTTCTGGGAGCTGCACCGAACGAGTAGTCTCGCATGAGACTTCCTCGTCCGTCGACGCAGCTTCTCCCGCTAGCCGTCTGCTCCTTCTTCTTTTCTCCGTCTTTTTTTCTTCCGTTTTGTTTTGGTTTTTCAATAATAATTTTTCACTTTCCATATTAAATCCCACGAGATGGGGAGAACTGAAGGTCGACCCGGGCAGAGATCCCCAATACCCGGGCAAGCGAAGATTTATGCCCAACCGAGGGGTCCGCAGGTGCCCCGGCTGGGAGTGCGCTTGCGACTGAACTACCCATCAGCCATGCATCCCCTGGTCACGCACCAGAACACAGGATTCGGGGTGATTTTTTAGAGAGGTTTTCTTCCTCGCAGTCCGGGCGGTTAAGCCAAGACCCTCGTCCCCGATCGGAGTCGCGAGACATGACCACGACTCTTTTCGGGATTACGATATGCCGACGGTGGCAAGGAAAATAAATCTTCCCATGCCTGCTCGGTGGCAGTGTGAGTGCACGCCGAGCCCGCCCTCCTTCTCCACTGAGGACAGTGGAGAAACTCCGACCCATGGAAGGGTCCCCTCCTCCGTGATTTTTTTACCGAGGTTTTCATCCTCATAGCTCCGAAGAGCGAAGAGCCAACAGAAGGATGCGCTCTGTTGGGCCAAGCCTCAACTGTGTGGCCGAAGAAATATGGCCTCCTCTTCGTACTAGAATATTAGCCGTTGGCGATGACGCCCTCCTCAAAAACAGAGGAAGAAAAGGCAGCGTCATCGCCAACGTTTCCAGGGTGTACCACGTGGAGGTTTTCTAGACAGCACCCCAAGGGTTAGGGCCTCCGGTAACCTCACTCACGCGGCGAAATGCAATGCAAGCATTGCTTCACTGCCGGTTTTCTGTGAGGCCGTGGTATTGAGCGGAGTCGAGCCAGCCCATACGTACCGAAGCATGGCTCTCCCACGTAAAACTCTCAATATTCCATATTATGACTCTTATTATGACTCTCAATATCCATACATTAATAAACTCACGCCTTCCTCCCTTCTGGGTAGGCAGACACAACGCCCACCATTTGCTTTATTTTTACATACCATTGTTATTAAACGTTTTGTTGGCAACAATCTCACCACTATTGATATAAACTATCAAATTTACTAAATAACAGTAACTGCTATGTTGTTTGTACCTCAATCAGCACTCAAGGAAATGTTATCAACTTATAATGCTTGCCTAGCCTTTCGTCATCCACCGTTGTCAGGCCAGCCGATGGCGCTGCGTTACCGGTGTAACTAATCATAATAAGGTCTGTTAACTTATATTTATTAAATAGTGGATTGTTTTATCATTCATTATAGTAAAAAAGGGGAACTATTTTTAATAAAATAAAAATGAGTTTTTGATGTGGCGACAACAATTTCATACAAGTACGCCGGTTTCAGGTATTTCGGACATGCCCTTTTTTCAGAACATCACTAATTTGTGTTTATATGTAGTTGTATTATTCTTATGATTATAACTATACATATGTACCAGCGATGCAACGCAAGGCCTGATCGTCAGCCGTTACAGTCAGGCGTCATCACGCAGGTAGATTGAGTCCTCTTGTGGAGGTGACTCATCAATCATCAACAACCTTGTGGTGTTGAAGGAACATCACGCCCCGTTCTGTCGCGCCGACACGTTGTGCGGCTCGGGACAGAGATGAGCTTGAGCAAGAGGCTCTTGTCGACCACTGGTTCACCAGCGCAGCAGTGTTTAACATCTTAGAGTTGTGTGTGTTTGAAAGCAATATGTACTTACCTTACAGAACATATCGTAAGCTGGACTGCAGCTCTTCTCCCAGTGGAACTTTTTAATTGCACGATTATATTTTTAATTTAAAACTTTAGTACCGTATTAATGAGTGTTTTATAATGGAAATAAGTAGTTATATAATTAACGATAGTTCTATTATAGTTTGTTGAACAAAATAATCCTAGGCACTGCTTCCTCATATTTACAGTAGATTTATTTGGGATCGAATTCGTTAGGATCTCTTTAATTACCTCAAGCACTCAAGGGAAATGCGAAATTTTTATTTGTGACAAAACAGACAGACACTCGACTGTACAGAAATTCAATTCATTGGCACCTAACATTAAAGTTTTAGAAAAAACGTCTCTCCGCCTTCTTGGGTCCCCGGTCTTGGAAGATGGTTTTCAATCTTTCATAGATGACAAAATTAAAAATTTTGGTGATTTTTCGGATCGTTTACTTAAAATTAATGTCAATGCGGCTTTTACTATACTCCGTTTTTGTCTTTTCGTACCAAAATTTACTCATGCCCTTCGATCATTGCAACTTTGGAAACATTTAACACTTTTAGAAAAAATTGACAAAATTATTCAAAACACCCTTAGCAAAATTTTAAATGTGGCTTTGAACGACCGAGCCTGGCACCAAGCATCCTTACCGGTTCGTTTGGGTGGTCTTGGCGTTCGCAAAATTTCAGATGTCAGCCTTCCAGCATTTTTGTCTTCGGTACACGGCACAGAAGAGTTAACCAGGAAAATTCTAACAAACACACTGGTTAATTCTGAAGTGTCCTGCAAGACCGAAGCCATAAATGCTTGGCAGATAGCTTGTCCCAATACTCTTTTACCTGTTAATCCATTCTCTCAGAGGCAATGGGACGCGCCGTTATGCACCTTAAGAAGGAATTATTTAATTTACACCGCATCCAATGTTGCAGAGCGCGCTCGTTTGTTGGCTGTGGGAGAATGGGAATCAGGCCTATGGATTCAGGCACTTCCATCGCCCAACATAGGCACCTTGTTGGACGATAACACATTCCGCTTTGCCACTTGCCTTCGTTTAGGAGCTCCTTGTGTTTCTCCGCATCTTTGTCATTGTGGAGAAGCTGTCGACAGTCTCGGACATCATGGCCTTTCTTGTAGCAGAAGCGCAGGCCGTATATCTCGACATGCCAATCTTAATGACATAATCCGTCGTGCTCTTGTCAACGTGAACCTAATGGTTTGGTACGAGACGATGGGAAGAGACCAGATGGTATGTCGTTACTGCCATGGGAAATGGGTAGGCCTTTGGTGTGGGACGCAACCTGCGTTGACACCCTCGCGCCATCACATCTTCTAAGTACAGCTGGTTCTCAAACGCGCGAAAGCCTCAAACGGCGTAAATACAATAATTTAGTTGGTAACTATGTTTTTGAGCCGTTTGGGGTCGAAACGCTTGGGTCATGGGGTCCGAGTGCTCGTTCCGTTTATAAGGAATTAGCTAAGCGACTGATCGACACTTCTCGTGACCAAAAGGCGGGCCTTTTTCTTGCACAGAGAATTAGAATTGCCATTCAACGTGGCAATGCTGCCAGCCTTCTGGGAACACTGCCAGTAGGCGACGATGTGGAGGAATTTTATGACGCATGCATGTAAATAGCCCATATACAGTTCTTTTTCTTTTTTTATTAGTTTTAATGTGTAAGTTGTATATAAAATATAATTAAAAATGTATGTAAATTAGTAAACATTATTGAACTGATTTAATAAAAATAATTATATTTATCTTTAAGTAGGTAGGTTTAGTGTTTAACCCCCATACGCCTTCGAAATTAAAAGGACGATTTGAGTTCCTTTATACAAAATTCCTAAGATTCTCAATATGCGATATTAAATATGCCGGTGCATTCAAAAAATATTATGTCTTTCTGTTCGTTTGAGGAATGCATTACCGGTACAAATACGGCAAGGTTATGAGCTTCATAATGGATTTCAAAATAGGTTTAAGGAAGATTTTCCACCACTCCATACTTCAACATTCTATCCACCTACACAGATGTACATTATTATCTTACTTATATTATAAAAGTGAAAGTTTGTGAGTATGGATGGATGTTTGTTACTCTTTCACGCAAAAACTTGATATGTAGATAGCTGGAGATCTGGATTAACACATAAGATTTTTATCCCGATATTGCCCCCGGGTGAAACCGCGGGGCGCAGCTAGTTATGAATATAATTACAGTCAAATCGGGCAAAAGTACTTTTAACTAAAAGAAAAACTAAGTAGCTAAGTATGCACTTTTGGCTCATAATTATCATTGGTGAATTTGACTGAAAATTTATGGTTGAAAGTAGTTTTGACTGACGCTCTTAGTTAAAAGTATTTTTAACCACTATAGTATCAGTCAAAATTCACTTTTAAGTGGCAGAAAATATCTAACCTATCCTAATAACACTTTTGACCAGCTTCATTGGGCAAAAGTACGTTTGACTGTAATTTTGAGTCAAAAGCACTTTTGTCCATCGCTAGCGGTTAAAATTACTTTTGACTGATTTTGGGTAATTGGGGATTGGGGATTTACGCTAAATTAGTTATTACTTATTGTTGATTGCGTGAATTGAAGGGAGGCGGTTGACATAACAATGCGAGTGTGAATTACCATTATAATAGATGAGCAATCACTGCAAGAACTGTAGCTATAAATGGAGATGGACTCTCCATATTTCTTCTGAGTTGCTAAGGCTTGCCCGCGCACTTCCATCTAGATAAGTCTAGGTGCACGGGAGTGCGCGGGCAAGTTTTCGAACCCAAAGTACTACAGTGTTATATTTACACGAACCATTTTGAGTCATTTTCAAATCCCTTTTAATTCAAAATCGGATAAACCTATTGAAATGAAATTCTGTATACGCTGTTAAAAACTCCACCTTAAATGAGGGTGGCTGACTGATTGACTGTCTGTCGGGCCATCAAAAATCGAGTTCTCAGCTTCTAGATCACCTAGCAACATGAAACTGGCTACAGGGCTAGGGTTTGGCAAAATGTTCCTGCACCTCCTATGCCAACTTGATTCTGCAGCCTGAACTGGCTCCAGACGAGTCAACTCTTGATCGTTCAATAGTACAGACGTATTAATTTTTTATAGTCTGTTTCTAGAATTTACTATGGCCTGGCTGCTGCTGCCAGGATTGACTCCAGACTAAGAAATTCCTAAACGGTAAACAGTACAGATACAGAAACTTTATATACGCATTGAATAATAATAACCTGTTCTAAAGTTTAACATGACCTGGCTGCTATTCCCAGGGTTGGCTCCAGATGAGGGAACTCTTCAACGGTCAATAGTACCGAAACGAAACTTTATATATACGCATTGAAGTGTAATAAGACTAATTTAAAGTTCACAATAACCGGGCTCCTGCGTCCAAGATTAGCTCCAGGCGAGGGAACTCCTCGGCAGTCAACAGCGTATGCACTAAATGTTGTATACGCATTCAATTATAAGGAATTGTGTTAAGTGCACGGATGCCACAATGGTTACACGAGCTGTATTGCCACAATGGCGATACAGTGTGGCAAGTGTTAGGGGTTCGATTCCCACATGCAACAAATATTTGTGTAATTCAGGTGTCTTTGTGTCCTTTGTTTGTTTTTGTGTCGATTCCCCCATGATACAAATATTTGTGTAATCCGAGTGTTTTTGTGTCCATTGTTTGAATGTTTGTAAGGTCCCAACCCAGATGTTTTCCTTGTGCGCGAATTCTCTTTTATAAATATCTAAGGATTATAACATTTACTGAAGTCTGCCGTGACTTGGATTGGTGCAACTCGGTTGACATCATGTCTCGTATAATTTGGCGAGATGGGCATCATTAGCATTGGTTTTCGATCTATTTATCAGAAGAAAAACTCAAAAATGAAATGCACACGTAAGTCAGTGCATAATTGTAGTGGTAGTGTCTAATAATATATACCAACAAAAATATCTAAAACCAGATCAGAAACATAAATGTGAATGTGTAGGCAAGTTCTTTGCCGTTAAAGAAAGGAACCAAACTAGCATTTAGAGACGACTAAATCTCTCTAAACACTTTAGTGTGAACTTGACGAGTTTTTTGTATATGCAGATATGAAGATATATATGCAACAAAAACTAACCAACTTCGCGGTAAAATATTCACAAGATTTGTATTTTCATATGGTTGAACTTGACGCTACATTCTAGTTTTTGTTTTCTTTTTACAGTAACGAGGAACTTACTTACACTTTCAATTTTTTTTTTATGTTATAGGGGGCAAACGAGCAGCTGGGTCACCTGATGGTAAGTGACTACCATCGTCCATGGACACCTGCAACTCAAAAGTCACAAGTGCGTTGCCGGCCTTTGAGATAGGAGTACGCTCTTTTTTGAAGGTTTGAAGGTCATATCGGTCCGGGAATACCGCAGGCGACAATTTGTTCCAGAGGTTGGTTGTGCGAGGCAAATAATTTCTGGAGAACCGCAATAATATTAATAATGTTCAATTTATTTAAATGTGGGAGACCCATGCTTCGGCACGTAATGGCCGGCTCGACTCCGCTCGTTACCACGGCCTCGCAGAAAACCGGCCGTGAAGCAATGCTTGCATTGCATTTCGCCGCGTGAGTGAGGTTACCGGAGGCCCTAACCCTTCTCTCTCCCCTATTCCCGTCCTTCCCCTCTCTCCCCCTCTTCCCACTCTTCCCCCCCCTCCTCCTCTTCTCCTACTCCCACCTAAATGGGAGGAAACGCACGTGTGACTCTCGAGTTGCAGGTGCCCATGGGCGGCAGTCATTTACCAACAGGTCACCCGTCTGCTCGTTTGCCCCCTATATCATAAAAAAAAAAAAATGTTTTTCATCTGACAATATATACCAACACAATATTTAATAGTTACTTGACATTTCGACCGAATTGAGTCGTAGCTACGTAGGCTAAAACAAGCTGTTTCGGGAGGCTAAAATTAGCTCTATATCTTTCAGACTAAAGGCTTTTAAAATAAACGAAATGTTATATGCAAAATGTTTTATTTTCAATCGTATATAAATTGCGATAAGTTGGGTAACTATAGTCACCAACCAAACTCGCTGAACACTTACAATTTTACATTTCATTTGCAATACTCATTTTAATTCTTATACGGTAAAC
>OY982588.1:0-82604 GCA_963859945.1 Euplagia quadripunctaria | reverse complement strand
GGAGATTATGTTTACTGGAGTAGTTAATAGTTATTATGATCTTACTGGAGCTCTAGGAAGCAGTACTGGGGGCTCCATGTGGAGAATAAACGGTTTACACTTCAATATAACAGGATCTTGGATTAAACATTTGGATATTTTAAAACATTTTTTTTCCCTACTTCTTTACTCGATTTGTGTGCCAAACGTATATCGAGAATTTCGCGGATATTTTTAACATACTCAGCAAAACCGGTGTTTTCGAGTTTGGTCTTTCTGACACACTGAGCACAACTATTAAAATGTCCATGTAAATGTAACATCTTAGATTATATATAGGTCCAGATACCGTGACCAGTACAAATCTTACCGTTTACCTTGAAGCCACTTTTTTGGAGCTGTGTGAGTGAACCCCGCCCAACGCGAGTGTCTACATACAATATTTGTGCTTGTGTGCATGACGGTTTTACTACCAGCGCATAGAGGTTACCCCAAAATTTAGGGACTTTTTATTAAACCTAATATTTTTCTATATTGAAGTGAAAACTTCTTTAGCGGCGTTGTGCACTTTTTGGGATGGGTAAAAAATGTTAAACTCGCTTCACGACACGTGACCTGATCGAAAATTCGTAAGACGGAGCCGAGTTTCTTATATTTAAAAAAAATATAACATTCGAAATTCAAACATTTATGAGCGGCCAGGAGCACAGAACTTCCATTGTATGAATAAATTTAGATGTTATTACCTACTTTTTATTTTTAACATAATTATATATATACAGATGTGTGTGTGTGTATGTATATGCAAATACATTGTGAAGTTATGTTTTCACTTCTGACGTGCAGTCCTACTGACTGTTTCTTTTCTTACAATATAGCAAAATGTCAATATACTTACTAAAATTAATTAACAGTAAGTATATTTCTCATCTTCCTATAAATAACAAGTTTGGCAAACAAAAATATACATACTGCTAGAATTTGTTATGGGTAAATAGAATTCACGTCCCTGGCGACATCTCTAGTAATGGCGTCGCTATTTTATTAATTTGAAATTTTGTTATATTGTTTATAAATACATTAGCAAACAGAATACTTAGATATGAAATGTGATGTTCGGACACATATGATTTTTTTTAGTATATTTTTTACTGGATTTGACAGCACAACCAGACATTTTTGAATATTATAAATGGCGATTCGAGACGTACTTCAGCGGCGAACGTTCGCTCGCGTGTGACCAGTGAGTCGCTTATATTTATATTGGTCGCTTATATTTTTGGCTTCAGTTTTGGGGCACGGATTAGCCATCTGGACCTACATATAATCTAAGTGTAACATACTAATATCGACAAGTACTATGAAGCGGAATTATAACAATACAAACATGGAAAAGTTTTAGCAATGTATGTCTACACGTTGAGTTCAATGACAGGACTTCTTGAGATAAAATAAATATTTTACATACGGGGTTGAACACACACTGAAAGTTTAAAAAAATAAAAGACGGAATCATATAGAAGCTTGTTAATATTTTTATTGGTTTTCGAAGTAGTCTCCGTTCCTTTTTAAGCACCGTCGCATGCGATGGAACCATTGACTGAAGCAGTGAGCCCACTCTTCTTTAGAGATCTCTTCCACGCCGTTTTCAAACGCAGCCACTGCATCTTCAGGGTTCATAAAACGAATTTCTCTAAGTTTATCATTTATTTTTTTTAATAAATAAAAGTCACAAGGTGCCAGGTCGGGGCTGTAAGGAGGGTGACTCACTAGCTCCACAAATACGATAGACAAATATTCGATAGTCTATTTGGCGGAATAAGCTGGAAGGTTTTCGTGATCCTGCTTCATAGGCACTGCTAACATTTTCCAAGACAACTGGTAGACAATGACTGACATACCAATCTGCAGTAACAGTCCCATTATCTCCTAGAATGATTGTTACGAAATGACCCGTCGCCGTCGGTCCAAAAAATGAGGTAATCATTTTTTTCCCTTGACACTTCTGTCCTTCTTTACTTTTGTCGGCAAATCGCGATAAAGAAACATCCATTACCTTTTCGTTTCGGGATCGTAACAATATATCCAGCTTTCATCACCTGTGACGATGTCATATACAGCATTCGAGTCACCTCCGTCATACTTTTCAAGCATTGAGCGGCACCAATCCAAACAACGGCGTTTTTGATCTTCTGTCAAATTATGAGGTATCCATCTAGTACAAAGCTTTCTTACGCCTAAATGTTCATATAAGAGTTTTTCTACTTGACTCATACCAACGCCTAAAGCTGAACGAATATTGATATGTCACCCTTCTATCAGCTTCTATCATTAGCCGCACAGTAGTCGCCGTAAAAGGACGTCCTTCTCGAGAATCATCAGTGAGTTTACTTCGACCACGTTTAAACTCATTAAACCAGTTGTAAACAGTGGCACGAGATGGGGCTTCAAACAAGCAATATGAAATAATTAAGCATCTACAGATTTCCAAACAGTTCCTATTTCGAAATTTAAATAAATTTTTCATCGGCTGCTTTTCTTAACGGCCTATTCTACAAACTTTCAGTGTGATCCGCGTACACACATGTTATAGTCTAGTCAACAAGTTCAAAAACGTGAAAAATAGAGATAAAAGTCCTAAAAATATGAGCGATAGCTCCTTGGATTCGGAATCATGTCTAGAAAAATGTTTTTGAAGGATTTTGGTGCAGGTAAAAAATTGCAATTGTTATTAACAAAATAAGATGAAAAAGAAATGGTATTTAATTTTTTGTTATTAAGTCGAAAAATATTAATATTTAAAAAAGTAACATGAAAAAAGTAACAAAAAATGATTTAAATAACAAAACAGCCATTTACTTACCTCATCACGCTGTCATTCGGGAGAATAAGGTTACGACCAAGGTGCGTGTCGTATTTGATGCGTCCTGTAAAGGTTCCAACGGGATGTCACTGAATGACCATTTATTGGTAGGGCCAACGTTGCAGGCTGACCTACGTCATATAATTATGCGTTGGCGAATACATCCAATTTGTCTAGTGGCTGACATAGAAAAAATGTATCGTCTGGTCTTAGTAGACAGGAAGGATTCAATATATCAGCGAATCGTCTGGAAGTACAGCTGTGAAAAAGAAGTAGAAGAATACGAGTTAATCACAGTAACCTTTGGTACTGCCTCAGCACCATACTTAGCAGTGAGGGCTCTGCATCAGGTAGCTTACGATGAGTGTCAGAGTGAACCAGAAATAGCGAAAATCATCTTAAATGATTTTTATATCGACGATTTTATGTCCGGGGCTGAAAATGTTGAACAGGGATTCATTATTTACACAAAAGTTAATACAGTCCTATCGAAATGTGGGTTTAATTTGCATAAATGGGTTAGCAATAGTAAGGAGTTAATAGATAGAATAAAGGATGGGGAAAGGAATAAGGATGAACTTTTAAATATAGAAATGGACAATATTACGAAAATTTTGGGGCTTACCTGAAATTCCAGCGATGATTTTTTTCAATATTTGGTTAAACTACCGCCGGTGACTGAACCTGTAACAAAAAGGAAGATTATATGCACGTTTATTTGACCCGTTGGGGTGGTTAGCACTGTACGGGAGGTATTAGGAGAGCAATTCAAACAATGAAGTCATGATATAGACTAACTATTTATTGGAATAATACATGATTAAATACACAATAAAATGAGGTTACACGTGTCTCATAAGTACCACCACATCTCCCCTCTTTTAGAAAAAAAAATTAAAACTAGGGATTTACATTTTTTTTTTTTTTGTGTTACTGTGTTACATATCAGTAAAATACTTATTACATAATATTCCATTAACATATTTGTATACTCTTGCACATAAGCTAAAGAAATTATATAATACATTTGAAAACATTTTTCCATTTGAATACATTTGAATAGGAGGAGAGATTTTTCGTTAAGAGTGATACAATTTAGTCCTATTTTTATGAACTATATCTAGTTTTTCATTTTTTAATATCTCCACGTTTGGAGATATGTCCCTAACAACTTTATAAGGACCTGGATACAAATCGTCAAGCTTATTACCTACTTCGTTTTTCACCAATACTAAATCATTAACTTTATATTTTACAGGATTGATATATTTATCATATTTGAATTTTCTTATAGATTTACTCTTAAGTAAATTGTCTCTTGCCTCTCTTTGTGAAAGTTGTATGCGATATTTTAATTCACTTGGATAACTTTCATAGTTGTAAATAGGGTCTACAATGTTTTTACTTAAATTACTTGGAAGAATACACTTCTTACCAAACACTAATTCATAAGGAGTAAACTGTGTTTCAGAATGTATTGAAGTATTATATGCAAAACACCAAAAGGGAAGCCATTGGCTCCATGTCTCTGAGTGTTTATCAGTATGTATTCTAAGGAAAGAGTTTAAGTGTTTGTGTGAAACCTCTAATGCACCTATACTTTGATGGTGATAAGCGGTTGAATTTAATTGTTTAATTTGTAGTAACTTACAAACTTCTTGAAATGTATTTGAAATAAATTCCTTACCTCTCAGTAGCTATTTCCTTTGGAACTCCATATCTAAGGATAAAATTATCAACTAACGTTTTTGCTACTTCATCACTTTTCTTGGAAACTGAGGGATAAGCTTCGATATATTTACTAAGTTCACATTGTAACGTAAGTATATAAGAATAATTATCGTTATCCGTTTCCAAAGGACCTACAAGATCTAAGAATATTTTTTCAAATGCCGAATTGGTAGTACTAGTTATAACCATTGGTTCTTTAGTTGGAGTAGAATGTTTGTGTCGCTGACATTTATCACAGCGTTTCACAAATTCATTAACATCTTTATCAATAACAGGCCAATAATAATATTTCCTGATATTGTTCGACATCCTTCTCATACCAGCATGGCCACTACTGGTAGGAGATGGAAGTCGTTCAAAATAACTCGTCTGTCATCTTTATTGTCTATTCTTTCTACATCTTTAACAATACATATACGTGGTCCGGACCTATCTTTTATTTTATTCACTTCTTCTAATAACTTTTTAATAAAAACTTCATAATCTTTTTTTGTTAACTATACAAATTTCTTCAACATTAATATTTTTACACAAATCATCTAGTTCTCTCACGAATTCACATCGTGTAATTCGCGATTGAGACTCTGAATATTTAATGTAAATAGTTCTTTTACTCTCTACGTAACAAAATATTTCACTTTCTTTACTTCTAATTCCTTCGGTTTAATATGTGTGCCTACGATTTTTGGTTGATCAGGCCAATCATCTGTGGGGACCATATAAACCGGAGAATCTTTTAATGCGCACTGTGCACGTGTCATAACGTTTATTGCACTGTCATTCATTTCTCTTAACTCATTTATTGACATTCGAGATAAAGTGTCCGCTGTAGAATTATTACAGCATTTTACATTTTCTACATCAAAATTGTATTCTTCTAAAGCTAATCTGAATTTTATTAATCTACTCGACGGATCTTTCATATTAAACAAATAAATCAAGGGCTTGTGGTCCGTACGAATTTTAAAATATCTACCATATAAATATGGACGAAAATGTTTTACCGCCCACACTATGGCTAATAGCTCTTTTTCTATTACAGGGTAGTTTTTCTCGGCTTTATTTAAATTTCTACTAGCAAAAGCTATGGGGCGTCTATCTTTGTTCGTTAAAATTGCGCCCAAGGCATAATTAGATGCATCTGTTTTTAATATAAATTCATTTTGTTCAGAAAAATCGGGATATTGTAAAATAGGAGGAGAAATAATTCTTTCTTTCAGCGTTTCAAACGATTTTTGACATTTCTGATCCCAATTAAAAGGTACATGTTTTCGACAAAGAGCATTCAATGGATATGCTATTTCCGCAAAATTTCTTATGAATTTCCTGTAATAGTTTACGAAAGCTACGAATCTCTTTACCTCGTCACAATTTTGTGGACGTGGATAATTTTTTACCACTTTAATTTTTTTAGGATCAGGCTGAATACCTTCACTCGATGTTACATGCCCTAGACACAGTATTTCTTTTTTTAAGAAATTGCTTTTTGAAGGATTCAATTTCAAGTTAACTTTTCGTAATCTTTCAAAAATATCCTGTAAATTTTTGTTATGCATATTTAAATTACTTCCCATACAAATTAAATCATCTAAGTATATTAGACATTTCTCGTAATTTAAACCAGCTAAAGCTATATTCATCATACGAGAGAATGAACTTGGGCTCGTTTTTAATCCCATTGGCATCCGTGTCATTTGAAACTGACCTGAACAAAACGCTGTCAATTTTCGGCTATTTTCATCTAATTTGACATTATAATAACCTTGGTGGAGATCTAAATGATTAAAATAAACACTACCTGATACGGATTCCAAAATTTCAGTAATATCTGGTAATGGATATTTGTCATCAACTATAGAATTGTTTAACTTACGGTAATCAATAACTAACCTCCATTTTTTATTACCTGTTGCGTCTACTTTTTTCGGTACTAATAAGACAGGACTTGACCAGTCACTTGTACTAGGCTCTATTATACCTTCTTCTAACATTTTTTTCTATTTGATGCTTAATTTCAGATTTTTGAGAATGAGGTAATCTATATGGTTTCGAAAAAATTGGCGTGGTACTAGGTTTTAATGTTATTGAATGTGTATAAATGTTCGTAGTACTTAATTTATCCCCCGGTAAATAAAAAATATCCGCGTATTTAGCACATAAATTTCCAATAGAAGTCTGTTCTTCATCATTCATATGTGAAAAATTAATTTGAGAAAATAATTGTTTAACTCTGCTAGCATTATTCTCAGATTTGTCGAAGGCGCAAATATTATAGTCACTTAATTTGTGAACAGTAATATTAATTTTAGACAATGTCAAATTATTTTCCGTAGTATTCAATATTTTAATAGGTATTACACTTTTTACAGGAGTGGCGACTGAACTTGCTAAAAAAACACCGTCCTGTATCTCAGTTGAACAAATTACGCAATCTTCTTGAAAATCGGTTTGAATATAGACTCGCACCTTGCGGAAATATCTAAGAAATTATCACATCTATGTGACATAGGTAAATTAACTATTCTTTAATGATCACGCAATGTCAAAATATTCTTATCAAAATTTAAGACCGATCTGTATCTCCTTAAAAAGTCTCTACCAATAATACCGTTTGACATAATTGGCAATGAATTAAAAACATAAAACTTATGACTAATTATTAGATCATCAGCGCTCAATTGTAAATACACGTATCCTATTGCACGAACTTTGCCTCCTAAACCGTTTGTGGTAAGATCTTCGTTCTGTATGGAAAGATTTTGTTCTAATACATATTTATACTTAATTGCACATAAAGAAGCACCCGAATCAATTAAAAAAGAAAATGATTTACCGTTTACTGAGAAATTAACGAAACAGTCACTATCACAGGATAAAATCGTATGTTCATCTTTAGGCACGAAAAAACTCTTGTGCTATATTCGTAGACGACGGTTCAGAACCTTGCGGTGAACTAACAGGTTGCGTTTCATTAATAACGTGAACATTGTGGTTTTGCCGTATCCCTTTTTTTCCTCTATTATTTCCCCTATTCTTACCTCTGAACTGCTGACCTCGAGTCAGAGCACCCCGGAATGTAGCCTGTTGATGTCCTCCTCACTGCTGATGTCCTCGAAAACTGGTACGACCTGGTACACTGTATGAATGGGATCTGTTGCTAAATCCTCCTCGATATCCTCTACCATTATTTTTAAAATTAGAATTAAAGTATGTATTTTTGTACATACCCAGTATCTCCCCGGAACTCGATGTGGTGGAGACCTCTTCATCCTGGGCTACTTGGATCGCATCCTTCAGGGAACTAAAATTCCTGGCAGCGATAATTGTACTAATCCTACGATTTCGCAAGCCGTCAGCGAATTTTTTAATAACAATATTTTCATTCAATGGCTTTAACACGTTATAATTATCAGAATTTCCATTCGCTTGCGATATCGTGAGATCAACCAATAATTCCGATAATTGTTTCCCAAAATCAGAAATTGTCAAATTATTTTGTTTAATTTTTTTCAATTTTGCCGAAATCGCAGTAGCAGACTTACAGGGCAAAAGTTCTTTTTTCATGTCCGTAATTAACTCTTTCACACTAGAATAATTAGAATTTAATCTTAATTTTGCAGCTTGAGACAATCTACTTTTAAGTACAAAATTAATTAATTTCTGTTTACAGTCATCCTTGTCCAATAAAGAGTCATAGTACTCAATATTATCAATTAATTGTTTTGTGTTCACCTCTGTATCGGTCATACAGCTCAAAGCCGTTTTTAAATCGAAAGTACTCATTGTCACAATAATTTCAGAACTGGATTGTTCACTTTGGCATAAATCTAAGATTTCTCTATATAACTCTAAAAATTTCATACAAAATTTTTGCACTATTGGATCCTCATCACTCTCTTTACTTAATTCCAAATTATATTTATTTGACCAGCATAAATATCGTTCATATATTTCACTACATTCCTTTAGTTTATTTATTACAATATTTCCTTGCCTTCTCTTTGAGCCTATTTCAAAATACGTTCTAATTTCCTGTAATTCATTATATAAGGTTTTTAAAGTAATTGCCATAACTTACTATCAAATGACAACATAAAGATACAAACATGAATAAATACCTGTAGTTCATCTCAACGATTAACACACTATTTTATTAATTATAACACTAACATCGGATTACAGTCCATTAAATAATTCCACTACCCAACCGAGTATCATATTACATAAGTAACGAGCTGTAAACGCATTCCGCACAATTCCAAAACACTATTATCGTCGAATCGCGCACTTTTCACTAAACAACTCCTGGATACAGTTTATTTGAACCTTGTGCCTCGCGATCGCGATCAGTATTAGTGGGGCTCGCCGTTGTACGTCGGAAACTACTAAACACTCTTCTATTAAGCTCCCGCGATATCAATCGTATATGGCATCTCTTATACGCGCTATACGCAAAATACAACACACCTAACAGAGTAATAACGAAGATTGTCAATAGTAACAAGCTAGACATAGACATGTGGTACTTTATGTCCTCTGCTGTAGCCTCGATTGTGCCTCCTGCGGCATTTTGGGCGATCACAACTTGATCCTTGGTTGTTTACCTCCCATGTTGAAAATTGTACCAAATAGTTCGTAACAACCGAAAACACAACAGTCACACGTAACGGGTTTCTTTGTTCTAGTCCCATATTGCACTTTTTTTTTCACTGCACTGCACTCAGCTTATTTCGATAAAAATTTCCAACCCCTCTATAGAGAGCGCGTCGAATGACCGAGTTGCGCGAATGTTCGGCAGGGTCGCCATGTACGGGAGGTATTAGGAGAGCAATTCAAACAATGAAGTCATGATATAGACTAACTATTTATTGGAATAATACATGATTAAATACACAATAAAATGAGGTTACACGTGTCTCATAAGTACCACCACAGCACCAACCATAATCATATCAAAGGTGTTCATTCAAAGGTTATGGTTGGCAGGTTTAGCATGGGATCAAGAAATTCCAATTAACTTACTAAATGAATGGGTTACTTACCGTGGCGATTTAGTTTCCTTGATGAACGTGAAGATACCACAATGGTTATACACATGTTCCAATAATATAAAAACCGAATTACATGGGTCCTCAGATGTCTCTAAAGTAGCATATGCAGCGGCAATCTACATTCGGGTAATAGACGATAGGGGTAATATCCATGTCGCTTTGGTAACCTCAAAAACCAAGGTAACTCCAATTAAACAGATATCCATCCCAAGATTGGAGCTTTGTGGTGCGGTACTTCTATCCAAACTAATTGCTGAAGTGGGTAGGGTTATGGATATACCAAAGGTTGATTGGCACATGAGGACGGATAGTGAAGTAGTATTGGCTTGGTTTAGTAGCCATCCGAGCCGCTGGAAAACCTTTGTCGCCAATAGAGTTTTCAATATTTTAACCCTCTTGGACTCCCATCAATGTTCTTATGTACCATCTAAACACAATCCAGCTGACTGTGCATCTCGTGGTGTTTTACCTGCTGAACTTCAATCAACTTCTATTTGGTGGGATGGTCCAGAATTCTTAAGGCAGCAAGTGATTCAGTATAAAAATTCTAAGAATAACAGCATGGATTAGGAGGAAGTCAAGATACACAGTCACGATTGATCACGGGTTTTGGAATCGGTTTTCATCTTTGTCTAAATTGCTTCGAGTGATAGCTTACTGTCGCAGGTTCATAAATCTTTGTAAGAAAGGATCAGCTAGACATTGTCCAAGGTATCTAGTCAAACAAGAACTTTTAATACAAATCTGTAATGCATCCTGCATTACAGATTTGTGTTAAAAGATGCCGAGAAGAAGAGTTTGTTGAAGAACTTAAGGAATTAAAGGGGAACAAAATTTTAGAAAACAAGAACAGTAACCTAAAGCCGTTAAACATATTTCTAGACTCCAACGAAATTATGAGAGTTGGAGGAAGATTGGAGATGTCGCCACTCGGTTACGATCGCGTTCATCTGATTTTAATTCCGAAGGAGTCCTTCCTGACAAATCTTTTGATCGCAGACGCGCACTTCAAAACTTTGCACGGTGGTCCGCAATTAATGGTCACATATTTACGTTCAAGGTATTGGGTTGTAGGGGTCAAGTTATTGGCTAAAAAATATGTGAGAAGTTGCGTGAGATGCATTCGCTATGCGGCCTCAACAAGAATGCAGCTTATGGGGCAACTGCCGTCAGCACGGGTTACGCCGAACAAGCCATTTTTATGCAGCGGCGTAGACTTTGCGGGCCCTATAAATATAAGAATGTCTAAGGGTCGTGGTAATAAGTCATTTAAGGGGGAAAGCAATGTGCTTTGTTCATATGCATGTCCGCACGGGCGGTGCACTTAGAAGCAGTAAGTGACTTAAGTACCAGAGGATTTTTGTCGAGTGGCTGAGTTGTTTAGTCACAATGGCACCAACTTCGTAGAGCTTCTTTATTTATATAATGAGGAGAGATCTGGTTTAAATGAGGAGCTAGCTGAATATCTCTCAAATAACGAAACTCAGTGGAGCTTTATTTCTCCTCATTCCCCTAATTTTGGGGGTCTTTGGGAGGCAGGGATAAAGTCGACTAAATTCCACCTTAAGAGAGTTATTGGAAACTCTACCCTGACTTTTGAGGAGATGGCTACCGTGTTAGCACAAATTGAGGCGTGCCTCAATTCAAGACCATTGTCTTATGTGGAGGATCATGACAAATTAACGATCTTAACCCCAGGTCATTTTCTGGTCGGAGAGCCTCTCGTAATTGTTCCGGATTTGAATTATGAAAAATCTAACATTCATACTTTACCGAGATGGTAACTTCACCAGAGAATGACTCAGGATTTCTGGAGGAGGTGGTCGCAAGACTACCTAAATCAATTCTTACAGCGGCATAAATGGAAGCCCATTTATGCCGGAACCCTGGAACCAACCGTCGGTGATGTTGTGCTCGTTAAAGAGGACGATTTGCCGCGGTAGTTATTAGGAAGAATTCTCCAAAAACATCCGGGTCGTGACAAAATCACTCGAATCGTTACTTTGCGTACTCAAAATTCTGTAATAAAACGACCTACCTCTAAATTATGTATGGTGCCGGTCGTTAAGTAAAATATATTTTATGTGTTAAGTAAGAATAAGTAATTTTTGTATTAAAACAATGTTTTTATAATGTTGAATTCTATATTGTACTATTGCAATTGTGAGAATTTGTATGGGAGATCCCCTCACCAATGACACAAATTTACTTTGTTTTTTTTGGATTTAAACAGTTGCATGGTGGGCGGTAGTAAAGAACATTTTCATGATGTCCTTGGTGGGCGGTATGTTCGACACCGAACTTATAAGCATACAATTGCACCTGTGCAACGGATCCATATCTGTTGTCTCCTGACTCGATAGATGGCGTTGACGGCAAATTAGATCACGATATGGTTTCGTTCACATTTTAAGTATAAATAATCAAACATTTTTACTATTGGGGAGAGCTTTGATTATATCTGCTAAGCATTCAACAATACTGTAGTGACCTCTGTGGAAATATACGTGTTGTTACGAGAAGCCGAGTATTATTTACATCGCTCATCAACCCGGTCCATATTCAAATTATAGTCTCAAACTGATTTTTACGCGGGCGAAGCCGCGGGCTCAGCTAGTATCAGTATCACATAAAAAATTGTGATTACAAACTTCTTTAGCAGTTGGAAAGCTGATCACAGGCTGGCAGTCAGCTTGTGACCACGGCCAGTGCACCTGGTCGAAATGTCAGGCAATTCAGAGGTATGTAATACCTATTTCGTGATCGCGTTAATTCCCGTATATACGAGGACTTTGATATAAACTTGCGAGAGTCCTTAGACCCCATTAATCCGGCCCTGTCGTAAAATACGTTTTTAGCTGACGTACCCTACCTATAAACTACCTCCCTATAAAATTTCAGCTGTCTAGTAGAAAAAACTAATGACTTTCATATAAACTTGCGAGAGTCCTTAGACCTCCTTAATCTGGCCCTGACGCAAAAACCGTTCTTAGCTGACTTCTCCTAACCTAAATATACTCCCTAATAAAGGATGGTAGGCCCCTTGTTATTTGGTTACTATCTTCCTGTCCAGGTCCTATTTTATTTCATGTAAATGCACATACATTAGGAGTGAAAATGAAAGTACCTACTCGATGGTTTATTGGTTAACATGTATTTAATAAATTATATCGTTATGTATTTAAGATTATTTTACCGTTATAAAACACTCTTTAATACTGTAGTAAAGTTGTTTTAAATTAAATACATGATGTGTGACAAGAGACCAGTCGTACTTCAGTCTTTAAGATGTTTTGTAAGGTAAATATACGTAGGCATGCCCAGCTTTTGGCCCAGAGGGTACCGATTTTTTTTTATCGGTCAGGTTGGGAGCAAATTTAAAAGGTTTGTTTCAAAATTACCGTGATGAACCTACTACGTAATACGCCTTTAGGGCCATCTCGTCCACTTTATCAGAATGTCTACTGTATCAAGTCGTCCACTGTATCAAAATGCCCACCGTACGATAATGTCTACTATATCAGAATGTCCACCATATCAAAATGTCTAAGTCATACGCCCTTGTAAGTATATATTGCTTACATCTGCCGTATCACCACTGCGGTACTAACAACACATACAGGGCCACAGATAACATAATACTATACTAGTAATAATACTATAGTAGTACCTTCACCAAATAACTATTTTTTATTAGAGGACGAATCAAGAGCAGGCCTGTAGCTCGAAAAATGTATTTTGTATCCATAATTGTTAAAAACAATGAACGTGGTATGGAGGCCATACGACAATACTGTTGTAACTGCTTAGCTGGTCGCAGGACAGGGTAGGTAGGGTGTTGTGCGCATGTTATGACAATTGTTTCGTTCTTGGGACAATGGACTGGACAATGTTTCAATCTAATAGAAATCCCCCAGTTTCTAGATGACCTGTTAATTATACATTTAAATAAGGACGAATAAAGAATCGAAAACTAAAAATGTTTTTTTTGTTTTCTCTTTTTTTAAGGTTTTTTTTAAAGTGAAAACATCTTTAGCGGCGTTGTGCACTTTTTGGGATGAGTAAAAAATGTTAAACTTGCGTCAAGACACGTGACCTGATCGAAAAATTCGTAAGACGCAGCCAAGTTTCTTATATTTAAAAAAATATAACATTCGAAATTCCAACATTTATGAGCGGCCAGGAGCGCAGAACTTCCAGTGTACCCTATGTATACATTTAGGTTTAAAGAACTTTTATTTGCTTATTTAGATATGTTATTACCTACTACTATATATACAGATGTATGTGTGTGTATGTGTGTGTATTATATCAGTCATGGGTGGTTTGGGCCAAAAGCTCTTTACCAAAATGGCATATCCCTTTTGTGCAGTGGAACGTTGGGTCTGCTCAATGCTCGACTCCTCACGCTTATTTGCGAGAACTACTAATACCGCGTTCCTATAATCAAGAAATGATTACGGACGGTAAATTGTCGTTGAAAATTCAACGTATTGTTTGAAGTGTAACGTGCGATAAGAAACTTCGATCCAAAAGCACGCACGCACGCACACACACACACACACACACACACACACACACACACACACACACACACACACACACACACACACACACACACACATACTCATACACATCCTCACACACATCCTCACACACATCCTCATACACATCCTCCCACACATCCTCCCACACACACACACACACATACATATATCCTCCCACACGTCGTCACACACATCCCCATACACATCCTCACACACATCCTCACACACATCCTCACACACATCCTCACACACATTCTCACACATATCCTCACACACATCCTCACACACATCCTCACACACACATCCTCACACACATCCTCACACACATCCTCACACATATCCTCACACACATCCTCACACACATCCTCACACGCATCTTCACACGCATTCTCACACACATCCTCACACATATCCTCACACACATCCTCACACACATCCTCACACACATCCTTACACACATCCTCACACGCATCTTCACACGCATCCTCACACACATCCTCACACACATCCTCACACACATCCTCACACATATCCTCACACACATCCTCACACACACATACACACACACATACACATATCCTCCCACACGTCCTCACACACATCCTCATACACATTCTCACACATATCCTCCCACACATCCTTACACACATCCTCATACACATCCTCACAAACATCCTCACACACATCCTCCCACACAACCTCCCACACACACACACATACACATATCCTCCCACACGTCCTCACACACATCCTCACACACATCCTCACACATATCCTCACACACATCGTCACACACATCCTCACACACATCCTCACACACATCCTCATACACATCCTCACACACATCCTCACACACATCCTCACACACATCCTCACACACTTCCTCACACATATCCTAACACATATCCTCACACACATATCCTCACACACATATCCTCACACACATATCCTCACACACATATCCTCACACACATATCCTCACACACATATCCTCACACACATATCCTCACACACATATCCTCACACACATATCCTCACACACATATCCTCACACACATATCCTCACACACATCCTCACACATATCCTCACACATATCCTCACACACATCCTCACACACATCCTCACACACAACCTCACACACATCCTCACATACATACTCACACACATCCTCACACACATCCTCACACACACACACACACACACACACACACACACACACACACATACTCATATCCTCCGACACGTCCTCACACACATCCTGTCTGTCTGTTTGTTTGTTACGGCTAATGTCCGGAACGGATTCCACGCAAAATATATAAATATATACACGCGAGCAAAGCGGCGCGGGAACTGCTAGTGATATTATAAATGCGAAATAAGTTTGTTGGTTATACTTTCACGCGTTAACTACTCAACAGATTATCGACCAATTATTGATATGGATAAAGCACTGCCCGACGCATAGATAAATACAGACGAAGACGGGGCTGAAGCTGGTAGCTGATAAAATCTCGCTAGAAGTGTGTTGACGCAAAAAGGCCTTGTTGCAAACCAAATTTATATATATCATAATTTAATAATTTTTCACCGGCGTACCTACATTTTAATAATTTATAATATACATTTTTACCTTTACTGGAGCACATCGTATTCCTTAATAATCCCCGAAATAATACCTGGACCAATCCGAAACATGGTCCTATCGAGCCTGGATGTGGAGTTTTAAAACATATTTACTCCGAACAGCGTTATTTTTACAAGGATTGCAAGAGAATTTGTGGATTTCAAATGTTATATTCAACGCCCTTGTGAGGACGGTCAATTCTGCTGCGTCATTCAGAAGAAATTGGTTTTTCCGTGGTCTGGACACATAATAGCTAAAAAAAGGCGTATTTATTATTAAATTAGTCCACCCAACACTCTTTTTACCAGGTATTTATTAGTTTAAGTCGGCCGTAAATTACCAGGTTAGTACTTGAAAATCTATTGTAATTTTTTCTTTGTCTGTGAGTGGTTATAAATTATAATAATTATTAACTGATCAGTGTTTTTTTGCTGTTTTCATTATTTATACATTGTTAAAGAGTAGTTATTAGAAGTAACTGCATTAATTTTAGCTTTGCAATGTACTTAAAATAGTTACTGAGACAGTTACTTAATCACATTAAGTTAACACAGGTAGACAATAGAAATCTTGTAATTTTAATTGTAATTATTAAAGTTTGGTATTAAATAACCGTTTATACGTATAGTTTATTGTAAATTCTAACTATTTATCTATGTTAATCTACCCTAAATTCAGTATATTAGAATTCTTATACGTATTACAGGCTGCATCATTTGAATTTGTATTTTAAAGGTTGCTTTAACATTTCTTTGTATACATTCCAGGTTGATAGGCAACAGCTAACGCAATGCCAGAGGATAAGGAGCTTATTAGGAAACGAGCGAGTTTCAAGGGAAAGGTTACCGTGTTTTTAAACTTTTTAAATACTTTGGATCCTTTTTCTTTGAGCCTTACGGAGATAAGCGAATTGCAATTCCGTTTCAATAAACTCGAGGCATTGTATGCCCCATATGATGAGGTGCAATCATTACTGGAGTGTAGTACTGATAATTTGGATAATCAGATGTTGGAGCGAGTTTGAATCTCTTTATTATAAAACCCTAGCTCAAGCTCAAAAATTACTTGATGATAATCTTCGGAAAAGAGATTCTAATGATATGGGTGAGGTAAGTTCGCGTTCTAATATTCATAAGTTTGTTAAATTACCGACTATTCAGTTGCCAAAATTCAGTGGTTCCTATACAAACTGGCTGGAGTTTCACGACACTTTTGTTAGTCTTATTCATTCAAACGACGATATGAATGAAATAAATAAATTTCATTATTTGAGATCGTCACTAGAAGGGTCTGCTGCTGTGGTGATAAACTCAATTCAGTTTTCTGCTGCCAATTATTCGGTAGCTTGGAATCTTCTCTGCGAGCGGTTTGATAACAAACACCTGCTTATCCAACATCACGTTTCTGCTTTATTTCAAATTGAAACTCTTCAGAAGGAGTCATCAGTAAATTTGAAGGGTTTACTTGATATTATTAACAAAAATGTACGTGCCCTTGAATCTCTAGGCGAACCTGTATCACACTGGGATACATTACTTATTTATATTATCACAAACAAGTTGGACAGTAAAACTTATCGTGAATGGGAAGAGTATAAAGGCTGCCAAGCTAAAGATTCTAAAATTGCATTTTCAATCTTTATCACTTTCATTAAAAACCGTGCTGAGATATTGGAAACGTTGGAATTGGTAACATCTACATCTACTAAACACTCAAACACAGGGAAACACACTAAACAGATCAAAACAATGGTGGCACAGGATTCTAGTAAAAACCATTCTGGTTATAATAATAAACAAGACAGTGGTAATTCTAATAAACCTAATAATTGTGTTATGTGTAACGGTGATCATAGGTTAAGTAGTTGTCCTCAGTTTTTATCGTTAAGCAACGAAGGTCGTTTGCAGTTGTTACCTAAACATAAGATTTGTTATAATTGTTTTAACCCGGGACATTATGCAAACAAATGCAAAAAGCTTGGTTGTAAAATATGCCGCCGCAAGCATAATACTTTAGTTCACGTTGATAATGCTTTTAAGTATTCAAGGTCAGACTCCATTGGTGTTTCTTCTAACAGTGATGACGCGAATAGCAGTGCGAATGTCTCCACTCAGCCAGCTGTTGGTACCGGTTTGTCACTCTCCGCGAGTGTTGAACAGGATGATGTGTTGTTGTCTACTGCATTGGTCAAAGTCATGGGGATAAATGGTCAGCAGTATGTTGCTCGTGCTGTGCTTGACAGTGGAAGCACGTCATGTCTCATAACAGGAAGGCTGTACCACCAGCTAGGGTTGAGTGCAAAGAATGTGAACAATTATATTTTGGGTATCAATAACTCATCATCGTTTATCAATAAAATGTGTACTGTATCAATGAAATCTTTAAGAAATAATTTTAGTGTTAATGTGAATTGTCTTATTCTCCCTTCAATTACAGATAAGGTACCGAGTACACATGTTAACCTATTAAAAATTACAATTCCATTTCACGTTTGTCTCGCTGATCCCAACTTTCACTCACCGGCCCCTATCGACATGTTGCTCGGTGCAGACATCTTCTGGGATTTATTGGAGTCACAGCGAATAAAACTAGGTGATGGTCAACCAATTCTTTGTGAGACTAAATTGGGCTGGTTGGTCTCTGGTCCAATTAAAACTAGTGTTTCTTCTAAGGTTTTAAAATGTAATTTAATAGAGGTGTATTCAGATTGTGATGATGAATTGAATTGTAAAATTAATCAACAACTTACAAAGTTTTGGCAACTTGAAGAAGTGTGTACTTCGTCACCGTATTCCTCAGAAGAAAAACTATGCGAGGAACATTTTATAAAAAACACTACTCATTTGGACAACGGTCAATTTTGTGTTAGGATTCCTCTGAAATGTTCTCCAGATCAATTAGGTGAATCTTTGTCAAGGGCCAACCATTGTTAATTTTCGTTGGAACGTAGATTTAAATCTAAACCTCAATTTTGTAAAATGTATAGGGATTTCATGCTGGAATATGAAACTTTAGGCCATATGTCAAAATGTAAATTTATTGATGATCAAGCCTTTTACATTCCGCATCACGGAGTTTTGCGCGAAACCAGCGCCACTACAAAATTAAGGGTGGTTTTTAATGCGAGTAGTTTAACTAATACTGGTGTTTCCATTAATAATATCCAAATGGTTGGACCCGTGGTACAGGACGATCTTTTATCGATCCTGTTGCGTTTTAGGCAACACAAGTACATTCTAGCTGCTGATGTTGAAAAAATGTACCGGCGGATAGTTGTTCATCCTAATGATAGATATCTTCAACAAATTATTTGGCGCGATAATCCGTCATCTCCATTACAAGCCTATCAACTGAACACCGTCACTTACGGCACGGCCAGCGCTCCATACCTAGCAACTCGGTGTCTTCGACAATTAGGTTTAGAGTGTATTGATAAGAAGGTCTCCGAGGTAATTTTACACGACTTCTACGTAGATGACCTTTTGACGGGCGGAGATGACCTTGAAGAGGTCAAAGCGTTGCGTCATAAAATTACTTCAACTCTCGCTTCAGCGAAGATGAATTTAAGAAAGTGGAAGTCGAATGATATGCAACTGGTGATTGGTTCTGACTTTCCCCAATCTTCACTGGATTTGAATATTGGTGGATTTGAGTCAACCAAAACCTTAGGCCTTGGTTGGCAGCCAATGTCAGATTACCTTAGTTTTCCAATTAATCAGTCAGTTAATTTTAAAAATACAAAACGTGACATGCTTTCAATTGTTTCACAAGTTTTTGACCCGCTTGGATTATTAACTCCATGTGTGGTTGTCATGAAAATGTTGCTTCAACAGTTGTGGTTACATAAACTTTCTTGGGATGAACAGCTATCACCGGAAATTAGTAAGTTTTGGAATGAAATTATTATCAATTTGCCTAAATTAAATGAAATTCATATTCCACGTAGAGTTTTAATTGATTCTTATGAGTTTTTAGAATTTCACATTTTTACTGATGCGTCTGAACGTGCGTACGGCGCTTGTCTTTATATTCGAAGTGTTGACACTCAAGGTCAGGTCTTAGTGCATTTGTTGCTATCTAAAAGTCGAGTGGCGCCGCTCAAGCCGATGACCATCCCCAGACTCGAACTGTGCGGTGCTCTTGTAGGTGTTCGCATTTATGAAAAAGTCGTTGCTGCATTACGAGTCAGTGCGCGGCGCACCTACTTTTGGACTGACTCCACTATCGTTTTAGGGTGGCTCAAAATGGTACCGAATAAACTGCAGCCTTTTGTTCGCAACAGAGTTGCCGAGATTTTGGATAAGACTGGAGGCTGTGAGTGGAGACATGTCCCAACTGACCAAAATCCTGCTGACTATTTGTCTCGCGGAGTAAGCATTCCCTTATTACCTACTTTGGATGATTGGTGGTCCGGTCCATATTTTTTAATGAAAGAAGTATCCTATTGGCCTTCTAAATTAATGAACTTAAATGAAATATTGCCTGAAATGAAATCTGACGTCACCTTGCATGTTGTATTTAAAGAGAACAACTTAAATGAATTAATTGATTTTACACGGTTTTCAAACTTTTTACGACTTCAACGAACAGTAGCTTATGTTTTACGATTTATTGGCTCTTGTCGGAAGCAACCTGTTCGTGGTCCTCTTAATCCTAATGAATTAGATAGGTCTCTAAATTATATTATACGTATTTCTCAGAAACAATCTTTTAAGGACTACCAGTTGCTACTCAACAATAAACCGTTACCTAAGAAAAGTGAACTTAATAAATTTAACATTTTTCTAGACGAAAATAAGATAATGCGTATTCGTGGTAGGTTACAACATTCAGATTTTCCCTACCATAAAAAACATCCGATACTTATCCAATCTAGTCATCACTTTTCTAAGTTGCTTTTTAATTATGAGTATAAAAGATTGTTTCATGCTGGACCACAGTTACTGTTGGCGTCCATACGAGATACGTATTGGCCCATAAGAGGTCGCAATTTAGCCAGAATGTGCTGCCGGCAATGTGTGCGATGTTGTCGTTTTATGGGTAAAACGGTTATTCCGATTATGGGTGATTTACCACGGCAGCGACTTCTAGCAGGTTTCCCATTTGAAAATATAGGTTTGGACTACGCAGGTCCAATTCAGTCAGTTGTTCGTCAGGGTCGTGGCTGTAAATTAGTTAAAGTTTACATAGCCATATTTGTTTGTTTTTCTACAAAATCAATTCATCTTGAACTAGTCGGTGATTTAACAAGCAATACGTTTATTATGGCATTAAAGAGATTCATCTCGCGTAGAGGAAAGCCGAGAAATATCTACTCGGATAATGGCACCTCATTTGTTGGTGCATATAATGACCTCTCCAAATTTCTTGTGTCTAATTGCGATTCGGTTTTCGAGGAGATGGCTAAAGACGGAATTAACTTTCATTTTATACCGGCCTATTCTCCTCATTTCGCTGGCCTTGCGGAAGCTGGTGTCAAATCAACCAAACATCATTTAACCAGAGTGTTGGGCCTTTGTAACCTTACCTACGAAGAGCTATACACCATGATGGTTCAGGTTGAAGCAATACTAAACTCCAGACCACTGACACCGTTATCATCGAACCCCGAGGATCTGATGCCGCTCACACCCGGGCACTTTTTGATTGGACGTCCTATGACATCACTGCCGTCGCCTGATTATCGAGATCAATCCATCAATTCTATAACTCGATTTCAACGTATTGAGCTTCTTAGACAACACTTTTGGAGTAGATGGAGTAAGGAGTACATATCGGAGCTCCAACTTCGGCTGAAATGGCGAGCATGTAAGGACTCCTTGAAGCTGAATTCCTTAGTCCTACTAAAGGAAGATAACCTCCCTCCACTCAAGTGGAAAATGGGTCGGATTGTTGCTACGTATCCAGGAACAGACGGCGTAGTTCGAGTTGTCGACGTCAAAACTTCTAGTGGTCTGTTACGCAGATCATTCAGCAAGATTTGTCCGCTGGCAGTCTATCCGGAGTCAGAAGACGATGGTTGAAAGGCAGGCTTTCAACGCCCGGGGGAATGTTGACGCAAAAAGGCCTTGTTGCAAACCAAATTTATATATATCATAATTTAATAATTTTTCACCGGCGTACCTACATTTTAATAATTTATAATATACATTTTTACCTTTACTGGAGGACATCGTATTCCTTAATAATCCCCGAAATAATACCTGGACCAATCCGAAACAAAGTGAATAAAAACCTGTCAACCCTAAGTAAAGTACGAACACAGTGCTGAGGTCGAAGAACGCTAAAGTGAGTCAAGCAACCAAAGGTGACATTGTGGCTCTGGCGTGTCTGTGTTTTCGAACGTTTCCTCTATTACAACACAATTATGAATCCACAGTATTGTGGTGACTCGGTCGGTCGGTCTGTGTGTGTCATTCTAGGAAACAATATAGGTATATTATTTGATTTTGCCCAGCTTGTATACGTATTAAAATGATTGTGATTAATTTCTGTGGTTCAATTAAATCTTTGATACCTCTACTTGTGTTTCCCATTTGTCACTAGTAAATGCTTATTCACGACCTTAGTAGTCAAATATATACCTTAATGGTTTCGAAGGAAGGTAATCTAAATCTTTGTTGATTACACTCATGTAAACGTAAAGTAATTTCTTTATGATAATAGTTTAGTACAACTAAATAATTCTTTAAAAAAAAACCGACTTCAACAAAAAAAAACTTTTCCTTAAAAGACTTATAACTATATGGTTTTCTCATGGATGCCATTATCAGAACTGAACCAAATTGAAATGGGACCACACGGGAAGCACCAGCTTTCAAATAAAAAATGAATCATCAAAATCGGTTCACCCAGTCGAAAGCTCTGAGGTAACAAACATAAAAAAAAACATATAGTTGAATTGAGAACCTCCTCCTTTTTTGAAGTCGGTTGAAAAACACTATTTAATGTCGAGTCGAATTAAAATGAAAAAAGAGTTCCACTGTTCACCTCCTGCTCCTTCATCAGGCCAGCCTCGAGAAATCAAATTATTGCATTGTCATATGTCATGCCACTAACATTTCATTTACATACATAGTTAGTTACAATTGCAGGTAATAAAAGGATGTTAAAAATTGCTGGCTGAAATTATTTCATTAGTACAAAACAGTGAAACTGCAACACCTACCAATAAATAATACCAGTACATAAGGAGGTATATAGATATAGAATATATGTAACGCTTTCATTTAAGATTATAATATATATATATTTAGAGAGAAATAAGTACTTGAAATTATTTCAGCCCGGCCACCTAAAAGCTTTAATATCTACTATAATCTTATGACCATTTGTACAGTAAAAAATTGTTATAGCTTAGAAAAGAAAGTTACATTCGTTTAGTTGTAGTCGTATTCCCTTAAGTCTTCTATTTGACTAGATTATCAAAATCTAAGAAAGTTCCCGATGAGTGACCATCAGTCATTAACTAATTTCAGGACGTGTAGTTGTTTGAATGAAACAAAATTCGTAAATACTGACGTACGTGTTTAACAGAATTAACAAAAAGTAATAATATAAAGTAAAAAAATTGTCCAAAACAGACAGACTTGTCAGGTAAACTACTTATACTATTGACACCAATATCTTAATGCAGGCAAGAGCATGAATCATACAATACCTGCCGTCAACTATCACTACAGCAAATGGAATCAGTAGAACGAGACAATCTTAAGATGAACTAGAATGAACAGAAACAAAGATCATAAAGTATCTATAATATGTTGTATTTAGAGTATGTATGTTTATCAGCAGTCCGTTTAACATAGTACAGGTTCTGCCAAGTTTGGGATCAGACGGCCGTGTGAGAGATGTGTAGATGTGTGATTGCACACCCCGGCTTCTGCGAGCTACTGCAGTCTCAGTCCCGTTCGTTCCCCATCCGAGATTTGTGGTATCCCTTAAAACGTCTACATTCCCAAGGAGAGTTGGCGTCAGGCAGGCGGCCGGCCTTAAGAGACCCCAGCCAAGGCCGTAGGTACACCGACCTCATCGGAATGATGCAGTCAGCTTGTGCTTACTTACTGCTGGTGTTTATACATTAGTAGCTAGTTCGTTAATTATTAACCAACTTCAAAAAGGTTCTCAATTCGATTTTTTTTTTTTGTGTACGCTACGTGCTATATTCGCCATTTGTAAATCGATTTCAATAATTGAATTGGTTGTACAAAAACTAACTTAAAAAAATTTCGAAGTAAGGTTTTATGGATTTTCTTAGTAACAGAATGAAAAGTTAAAAAAAAAACTCGTTAGCCAAGCATGCCGAGTTTCACAGGGATTCCTTTTCTAGGGTACACCTGAGGCCTGGGCCATAAGACCCGGTGACGGAACGCTCTCTGGCTTTAGTCGGTTCCAGTTCTATCTTGACGTTTGCCAAGTGACGTGGCCGTGACGATCCGTGGGGTTTCCACAGAGGGGTTTTGTGTATGACAATAAGCATTCTGAGTTGCTCTGTAAACCCCCAAGCGTCGGTGCCCCAAATATCGCTGTTGTTAAGGGTGCGTATACACGGGCAACACTTTCCCTACAACATTGTACTAAAAGTAAGGGCAACTGTAACGCATACACCTGCAATATAAGTACCGATAATATTGCTAGCAATTACAGCCAGAATATGCAATATACGACAATATTTTGAGTGTGGCCCGGCCATGTAGCCACACATTTTTAGTATGGCCTATGAATTAATATGACGTGTTGCCGGCACGTTGCATGGCGATCGCATTTATTGTTGTTTCGTTACACGCTTGTTCGTTAGATGCCTTTCTAAGTGAAATGAAGGTTGCCGTGAATGAGACACCGCGACTTATTGCTAATCCCTTGGTGCTTTGTTTTTTACAAGACACACATAATATGAGCCATAATGATTCATGCCCGGTTTCTGAGGTACTTTTATGGAGAGTTTATCTATTCGTTAGCACTATTGGTCCGATAACTTGTGAAAGTGCGTTTCCGAACACCGCATCAAAAGACAAATTCCGTTTAAACTGAGTTTAACTTAACTGGCCAATGTGAGCCGTTTATCGGTTCCATAACTTGGGATACAATAGTAGCAAGGGCCACAACAGATGACAAAGCAAAAAAAACACTCACAAAAAGCAAGGAACATAGGTTACCCACAAAAAAGGGTCGACATTTTTGTAGAAAAAATTACAATCACTGACGTTCGCTAATAAACGAAAACAATTTGTTAACAAATAAGCATAATAATTTTTAAAATAGAGCCAGATCACCTCATTTTATTAAGAATTAATTATAATATAAATAAACCTATTATTTATGACTTATTAAAGTAACAAAATACATTTTAAACTGTCAAACTTCAACAGATCCATCTAGTGGCAGCTTTTGCAACTGCTTATCGATCGAATAGTTATTGAATGGTCTGTTGTGTATTCAGAAACCCGGTGACAGTTAACCGGAGTTTATCTAATTCATATCTTTATTGAACCAATAGTTGACTGGTATTTAAATGAGAACTTCAGAAACCGGGCATCAGACATGGCGGCTACATGGCCGTGTAATACTCAAAATATTGTCGTATATTGCATAGTCTGGCTGTAATTGCTAACAATATTAGCGGCAACTGTATTGTAGCTATACACTACTATATCGATGTAGCTATACTTTATTTAGACGCGCCTTAAGACAAACATATGAGCCATACTGATTCAGACATATTGCGGGATATTTTTTTTTAGACTTTTTTCTATCAGCATTAAAATGTTTTTTATAGTGGCCGTATATTGCAGTAAAAATAATGCCCGTTTAAACTACATGAAAACTGTTCTTAAACCGCTCACAAGCCAATTAATTAGTTAATATCTAAGCGTAGGTACTAGAGTTTATATTAGGTACACGGAGAGGCTTTACGTAATAGATGTATCTACAAACAAACAATATGCTCTGAAATGTGAAGGAGGTAAACTCTACGATAATTATCTCGTGCAAGTCTGTTACCTTACTTTTAGGGATTTCCAACAAGATTACCTCTTGCATAATAGCTACCTAACAAGTTATGTACCATCTAAACTAATACAGTAAAGCTAAGAGTTCGTCTATTGGTTTCAACGCGCTAATTTTTCGAACTAAAATAGTATGATAAAAAAGAAAAAATTACAATAGCTGTTGCTCGCGATTTCGTTTACGTGAAAATATCCCACGGGAACCTTTCAGTTTTCCGGGATAAAAGTAGCCTATGTGCTATTCCAGACTATTATCTATCTCTGTGAAAAAAATCATCTAGATCCGTTTAGACATTCTGGCGTTATTAATAAACATTCATCCATCTAAACTTTCGCATTTACATAGGGCACACTGAAAGTTCTGCGCATCTGACAACTCGTAAATGTTTGAATTTCGAATGTTATACTTTTTAAACATAAGATATTTAATCATTTATTTTTTTTAAATTGGCGGGAATACACGTGTTAATTGTTTTTTGTCACAAGTTGAAGTTCGTAGTCCGTAGCAAAAATGGAATTAACGTGAAAATATCTATTTTTAGGGCGATTATTTTTTATGATTTTAAAAAGTTCACTGACTCCACAAGACTGCACTGCTCGTCTCCCAAATGCTTTTGGGAGACGAATACTTTACATATAAATTGTTTTATTAATGAGTTACGCAAAACTTTCAGTGTACCCCACGTATAATAACAGTAAGATTTGATAGCCTAATTCTTAAGGTACGTTATAGACTATTTAACATCACGCTACGGCCTTTTGCAACTACCAACTACAAACTCTTGAGCAGTGTTGTAAAGTCGCCTGCTTATCGTTTTTTATAGGATGCACTTACTGTTAGTGAGTGTGCGAAAGTTCTCTTCGAATTAATTGAACCCTCAAGATTCCTTCATCGGACTACCAGCAACACCAAAAAGTCGAACTAAACGCTTTGAAAGCTCCTTTTTGGTTGGAGTCGCCAACGTCTGGAATGAATTGCCTGTGTTTATTTTTCCAGACAATTATAATCCTGGAAAGTTCAAGAGTAGACTGAATAGCTTTCACTTGGACAGGCGTGTACTATTTTTGTCTTCGTCGTCACTTTCCATGAGGTGCGTTGGAAGACAAACGCCTATTCCATCCTACTAATATTATTAACGTGAAAGTTTGAGAGGATGTATGGATGTTTGTTACTCTTTCACGCAAAACCTACTTAACCGATTGCGATGAAACTAGGTATGTAGATAGCTGAAGACCTGGATTAACACATAGGCTACTTTTAATCCAGATATTCAGATGGCACCGAGACTTACGCGGGAGAAACCGCAGGGTGCAGCTAGTTACTTTATAAAAAAAAAAAAACATTTTTAGTTACAGGTACTGACGAGCTCGATCTATTGCTGACACTCCTCAATCCATCCGAATAAGCACGTTGCTAGTATTCTTTTACAAACAAAAACAAAATTAAAAAAATATAAATCTTCTAATTTACCCTTCCTTTTCAATTAACTATCAATATTCCTATTCTTAATTCAAAAACGTGCGTAGACGCAATTATAGTTGATAAGATGTGCGTATTTCATACGCGTCTGCCTACAAAGTACAGGGTATAAATATGAAGTTGAGGAGAAGGACTAGTAACTACTAGTAAGACGTACAGTTATAATACCCACTTAGGATATGAGGAAAGATGTACCATGCGAGAAGCTAACCAACTGTCTGAGGAGGAAACTACGCAGGGTTTACAAGACGACTCTAAATTACAAATAGATAAATTAAGGTAAATTATATTATTATTGTTGAAGATGCAGTTTGGTAGTGGGGAAAACATTGCGGTTAACTGTGGCTATAATCGGTCAAAATAACGAAATAACAGTGGTGTCACTTGTATTTTAGTATTTTCCTACTGTAATCAGAACCGCCCAAGTGCGAGTGGGACTCGCACACAACTCACTCGATTTAACAAGAACGGTTTAACGGTTAGTTAGCTAGAACGATTAGAAATTAATAAAAAACCGAACAAGTGCGAGTCTGACTCGCGTACCGAGGGTTCCGTAAGCAAACCAACTTGTATGTAGATAGTACGCCTTAAGTACGCCGTAAGTTTTTGCCTGTCTTTTCTGAAAGACAAATGAATATATCTTTACAGTTCTTCTTTCTTTGCAGTTCTAAAAATACTCTCCCATACATCGATTTACTATAAAATCAACTTTCACCACAAAATATAAGTTTGTAATTACAAAAACTATTTATGTATGTGATATAACAACAAATTAACGACTTTCAGATTTTTTCGTTAACTTGTGCTGTCAGACTTTGCTTTGCCCAAATTTCCTGGTTCTAGGTCAATGGAAAGTATCCTATGAATTTGATTTACGTACGAAATGTTCAGATTTGGTCTAATCTGGTCCTTGGATGGCCATATCTTTTGATTGCGTTGAGTTAGAAGCTTGATTTTTTTATAGCTTGTATTTGGTATTCATTTCAATTTAATGCGTTCACGTGTTCCTGAGAAAAAGCGTCTTGACAGACAGACGGTCAACAAAGTGATCGTATAAGGGTTCCATTTTTCCTTTTGAGGAACGGATCCCTAAAAATCATGTTTCCTTGAAGCCTTTAATTGTTCAAATTATTTTATTTAAATTATTTATTGCTATAGCGACAATAGAAGTGAACACTCTGTGAATATTTCAACTATCTACCGATTACATGAGCTACAGCCCGCTGACGGTTCTGGTGGCACCGGTTGATCACGAAACTGTAAAATACCTATTTGGTGATAAACAAGCTGATTTTTTATTTATTTCTTTATTTATTTTAGCGTCTTCAACAAGAAATACACAAATCTCTCTTAAAAAAATAACTAAACATAACATGGTGGTTCATGTGTTTTCTCAGTTATAGAAAACCACAGCATGCAAAAGAAATACGGTACATTACACAATATAAGAAAAATAATAGAAATATTAATAACTTAACAATCCTACTTTAAGTCTAACATAAAATTTAAAATAAAATAAAATTAAGTGAAAACAAGAAATTATTGGATAAATAATTGTTATAAAAGAAAAAAAATCATTACAAGGCACAATTAACAAAAACATATTTATACATTTATACATATAAAAACGATAATGCAAAATTAGTGGTGTGTTGTGTCCAGCTTCATTTCTTACGGCAGCCATTTTGGTTTTATAACAATAGAACCCACCATATAATAGTTTAAACATTTATTCATTGTTCCTGTAAATACATAAGGCGGACTTAATTCCTTGGGCATTTTCTTCCAGTCAACCTTTGGGGGACGCAGAGACGTGTGTGGCAGTGGTATAATTAAAAATCATAGTCATAACGAAATAAGTCATACGATAAAAGAATGTATTACCTAAATACAGATACATATATCTATGCAATATACATATGTATATATTATAATCAAGTATAGCCATTATGATAGGCGATAAATCTGGGGGCACGGAAGCGCGAGGGCACTACCTACCTTTTCTCGAAGCGCTTCGTCGTTTTTTTGAACCCTCGTAACTTGGGTTTGGATTATATCAGATGTACAAAATTCTTGAGATATGATATCAACAGTGGATTTATTAAACATATAAAGTATCAATTGCATGGCTCTTATACTTTATATTTTATTGAAATCTAAAAAACTCCGATTTCATCACTGACTCACTGATGATCATTAAAATTTTTAGGGTACTTTCTGAAGTCCCAGAAAGCTGAAATTTGGTATGTAAGCTAGTATTCGTACACAAATAACAAAAAAATCTAAAATTTGGAACTTTTACTCCCCAACCCCTTTAACTAAGGGATGGAAGTTTCTGTGAGACTTCCGCAAATTTTGATGCTGGAGGTCTGAAAATTAATGATGTAGGGACTCCTTGTTATAAATAATAAAATACAAAAGTTATCAGATCTCATGTACAGCCAAGTTTCTAACTCTACACGCCCTAACTTCACAAACTCTACACCTTAGTCACAATATGTGGTCTGGCCGTTTCGTTACTACAAGAACTATTGTATAACACAAAAGTAATGAACAGTGAATAAATTTTTCACCCTACGCCCATGTGCCGGTGGCGACACGGCCAGACCACATGTTTTGACTAAGGTAAGGTAAGGCTTTTCGTTATTTACAGGGTCTCCTAAAATATGAGCACACCTTTCTGTAACACCCTGCATATATTAATTATTTATAATTATTATTTATAGTTCCTATTTAACATTACTTGTGACTCTTATGAGCGCTGAGCGTTGACTTCCGCACATAAATATTCGGATGCGGTGTTTGCCTCTAAGTTTTTTGTCACACTAATGTTAAATTAGTCTAAAAATTATAATTGTGTATAATAAAACAAAAAGTGTTAACAAATGTTGGTAAACCAAATAAATAAAAATCTTATTTGTTTATTTGCGTAGGTATGTATGTGTAACGTGTTTGATTAGATGTATTTATTTATTTACACTTTATGCACATTTGATACACAGGCGGACTTACGCGGCTTGATACAATCTTTGGGTGACGCAGAGAAAACAGGAAGTAGATGCATTTTGACTGAAATTAACTGAAAATATACAAACAAAATATACTTTGTAATATAAACATAGAGTATATATAAACCCATCATACATTTACCACTTACATGAATTAAAATATTTTCCTCCGCTCCTTTTGCCCAACTAAGTTGGGGTCAGCTCTAAGTGTAATTAGGATACGGTCAAACTTCGACATTTAACGTGAAGCGACTACCATCAGACCTCCACAACCCAAGTACTAGGCGATATCGAAGTTTATTTATTTATTTAAAACTTTATGCACATAGAGTACAGAGGCGGACTTAATGCCATAGGCATTCTCGAAGTTCTGTAGTTAGACCAGGTTTTCGGACTGTTTAGAGCTCCAACTACCCGTAATGAAGGCCACAGATGTTTGTGCGGCAACCGGGACCGACGGCTTCACGTTTACACACAAAGAGGCCAAGGAGAAAGAATAAAGCGTTGAGGGACACCAGAGTCTAGATCACACCAGCTCGAGGAAGACTCATCGACACGACACTCATGTGGTGGGGTCGCGGGTTCGATTCCCACTCAGTGATTATTTGTATCCATGAATATGTATATTTGCATTGAATATGTACGTATTTACAAAAATACTGTATGTATATATGTATATCATATCAGCACTTCACACCAAAACTACCCATGATTTCATCTATTTCCTGTCGATTTGTCCATCCAGGAAGAATTTGCTTTCAGTGAGAAGGCCGCCGTTTGTACATATTCACCTGATCCCAATAGAATTTTTGATTTACTGGTCTTTTTCATTATATTGATTAGGTATTATGATGGAATTCTTCTGTTTAGTAAATAAAGGACATTAAATGTAATATTCAATAATAAACACACATTATTATGGTACAGGTATTAGGTACGATAAAACTTATATGACGTGAGTGTTTACTTAACGGATTATGACTGCTTCATTTTGTTGTGCTATTATTAGACAAAATATAATAACTTTGTTATGGTAAATCTAAAATAAGTAAAATCTAAATAATAAAAAAGCCGATGCTACATCTACACAATACAGGTATATAATCAAAGGCATTTTCCAATACCGTCTAAACTCCATTAGGGTAATTTGTAGGTACTGCTTAAATTCTTAAAATATACATTCATATACCTACTTATAAGTCAGGTACATATAGGCAATATTTGAAACAAATTACTAGAAATATTTGCTCTGAATAATTATTCAAAACCTACGTCACAAGTCATTGTCAACAACTATAAAAAGAAACTTCGCCGAATCAATATTAGACTAGTGTTTTCCCGTTTACAATAAATCATAAAAAAATATAAAAGGTTTAATATAACCGCCGCATTCAAGTAAGCGCCAGTCGAGTTTTGCCCGCTAGCGAATACGCACGCACCGTGCGTAGCTGTGAAAAATATAACTTTGCAACGCGGGCAAAAGCGCGCCAATTTTGACAGTTCAGTGAGTTTATTCTTTTTAAGTGATGAAGGGCCAGTGTAGACGATTCGTGAGCCACAAGGGCGAGGCGTACGATATGCACACAGAGAAGAAGAAAGATGATAGTATTGGATTTTTAGATCTCGTAAGTATTTTAATATATCTAAATAAGAAAACCTCGAATTAATAAAATTTTAAAGAAATAAATTTCTTTACACCATATTTGAAATTTCACAAACGTGTAATATTTTTCTTTTCTTTTTGCTTTGTACAAAGCGTAACCTGAAAATATTAGGTAGTATTAGTGAAATAAGAAATTTTAAAAGGACTAAGTAACCATAAAATATATATAACCAAAAAATTAAAAAACATAAAAATAATGAAATATTATGACTGAATTTTTAAGAACATACCTAGTTCTTAATCTTACTGATTGTGTGGTAAATATCGGTTATGGAGCTAGGTTTTAATTATACATATACATACGTACCGTAATCTACTACAACTGAAGACGTATTATTATGGTTTATATAAGGTATATATGGTATGAGTACAAGAGGAATAAGGGCCAAGTTCAAAATATGTACCCATGATGTGGCTACAAAAATTGTTTCTTTACAAATAGTTGAAAAGAAAATTGAAAAAAAACTTTACCTATATCATTCGATTTTAATAGAAATTAACGTCAGGTATCAATGTCTTTTTTGACTACGTTTATTTTTTATTGTAACCAGAAAATTATCTAATAGATATTGTTTAAAAATGCCGTGTCAGAATTGCGACTATAGCGTAAAACATGTTATGTTGGTAGCTTAGATTATATATAGGTCCAGATGCCTAATCCGTGCCTCAAAACTGAAGCCAAAAAATACAAGCGTCTAATATAAATATAAGCGTCTCACTCGTCACACGCGAGCGAACGTTCGCCGCTGAAGTACGTCTCGAGTCGCTACTTATAATATTTAAAAATGCCTGCTTGTGCTGTCACATTCTGTAAAAATTATACAAAAAAAAATCTTAAGTGTCCGAACATCACATTTCATATGTAAGTATTCTATTTCCTAATGTATTTATAAACAATAGAACAAAATTTCAAATTAATAAAATTACGACGCCATTACTAGAGATGTTGCCAGGACGTGAATTTCATTTACCCATAACGCATTCTAGCAGTATATATATTTTTCTTTGCCAAACTTGTTATTTATAGAAAGACGAGAAATATGCTTAACGTTAATGTTCGCGAAACTGGAATCCTTCAAATAATCTTAATTTCTAAACTCTAGCACCCGGAGTTCAATGTGTCCGTCAAACGATACTTTAGCTGTGGGATTGTACTCGTATTATAACTTATTATTACTACTCCTAACGAACACAGCTATAGAGCACTTAGGACTTGTAAAATTTTGCTAGTTTCTTGATACTTAATAAAAAAAAAAAAAAAAATATATATATATATATATATATATATATATATATCCAAGTCCTACAAAACAAGGCAAAACATTTACTTTATTTTATCAAAATACCTTTTGTTACTCTGTTCCTGTGAATAAAGTTGCATTTAATTTTATTACTCAAAAGAGCTTTTATGTTACATTTACCATAAAAAAAAAATACTCTTATTCTCATATTTTTTTCATACGGCCTTATATGAAAATCGATTCTTAAGGAGGAAACTCTAAAAAAAATGTCTTGAAAACAAACCAAAAAATATTGTGATAAATAAATAGTTCCTACTAAGTAGTTTTATTTTACATTTGTCTTTTTAACTAAACGATTAAATGAAAAAAACGAAAAAATGAAATAAACGAATATTTGTAACTGATTTAAATACATTCAAAATGTATTTATTTACTTACATCAAAAAAAAAAAAATGTTTAATAAAAAAGTCCCTGAATTTTGGGGTAACCTCTATGCACTGGTAGTAAAACCGTCCATGCACACAAGCATAAACATTGTACGTAGACACTCGCGTTGGGCGGGGTTCACTCACACAGCACCAAAAAGTGGCTTCAAAGTAAACGGTGACTTTTGTACTAGTCACGGTATCTGGACCTATATATAATCTAAGGTTGGTAGGTTTGTTAGCTTTGTGAAGCAGTTTAAAGTAGTATTAATAAAGTTTGGGGCAATAAACTACATAATTATAATTACTGGCCACAGATTCCATTGAAATGATTTTTTTACCTTTATTTAGTGAACCATTAAAATCAACTATTAACGAGCCATTGAAATTCGAATGATCTATTACAATTTTTGCTTTAAAAATGTATTTGAACATAAATTATATTAAATTGAACGCAACGAATTTTAGATCTAATTAAATTATCTTGAATTAATAAGCATCTGCAATGGCGCACGATTATGTATGTCTAATGGACACTTATTAATAAATTTATTTTGATAAACCACGCGCATGCTAGCACGAGGCATGATCGCAATACACATTCTAGACGCGAATGTGAGTTTGTTTTGTTTTCACGCCTGACTTACTCAATCGATCATCGTGAAATTTTGCATACACCTTGTCTGGGGACAGAAAAGTTCACAGTAAAACAGTATTGTTCCCGAGGGACAGAAAACGAAGAACTTTAGTGCAATAGTCAATTAAAATGTATTTGTGAAACAATTCCTTTTATACAATAGTATGCTGCAGTACAACATAGTTAGTAATACTAATTAATTATAGTTTAAAAGAACGAAAAAAAAAACATTATTTAATAGCAAACTGAACTAAAAAGTAGAAAAAATATTTTGATTGTAAATAAAGCGCGGGGAGCTTTTTACTATATTTTGTTTAATTACTCTACTTTTATAAATAGCTACAAATGAACTATTTGTAACATTTTGATGACAAGCACCCCACGCTTTTTACAATCTAAATCAAAAATATTTTCTACTTTTTAGTTCGGTTTGCTTTTAAATCGTGTTTTTTTGTTTTTTAAACTGCAATTTAATTTTTTTTGTTTTTAGTTGTGTACTTTTCATCGGTCCTTGATACGTGTGCACATTTTCAAGTTAATCGGACATCTTGAAATTGGTGAAAACTACGTTGAAAGTTTCCGTTACATAGATAGATAGATTAAGGTCAAGTTAATATAAAGCACGTAAAAAACTCCTCAGCCATTCTGCGCTCCTGGTACTTTCGTCTTACTGACACCTTCCCGTAGCTTCAACCGCGTTTATATATACTGCTCCAGTCCTAAATACCGTAGCGTGATGTTAAATAGCCTTACCTTCCTCAACAATCACAAGACATTAAAAAATATATTCAGATAGTTAAAAAAATAGCTTTATGATATCAGTATCTATAGATAGAAATCCAATCTGAGGATGGACTATTTTTGAGATACTGCAGTCTCAGTCCTGTTTCCCCATCCGAGACTCTCGGTATCCCTAGCTCCCTTACTCTATCCGTGTTCCTCACCCTAATTTACCTTTTTCATTTGTCCCGTCTAAATTCGATTACATCTTTGCACGATATTACGTCAGGCAGACGCCGGCCATGAAAGAAACCAGCCAAAACCCATCGCAATACATTGCGCCGATCCCAAATAAAATTGGGAAAGGAAGATGATGAGATGGGCACAGGACTCCCACCATTATAAAAGAGGTTAAGCTTACTGGATCCGCAGGGGGGGTGGGGGGATCCCGCCATCCCGCCCTTTTAGCAAGGTATACGAACCTCATCATTAAGTTTCGGATAATCCAGCAGTTTTTCCTTCCCCGTTAAAGTAAGAAATAAGTAAGGTCTTATTAAAGTAACACATATTTACCTGCACCTAATCTTTATGTCCAATCCGTTTGTGCCGTCCACGTAATGCGAACATTAATTTCCGAGTCATATATGACTCAATAAAACTGTCAAGTATGACGTCTTTAGTGAATTTCTCACAGTAAGGAATCCAGAAACTGCGGGGATTTTGGAGTTCCCCACGCGCATAATCAACATTTCTACTATATAATGATTATCTTGGGTTTACCCAGTGAAAGGAGTCAGTGTTAGGCAGGGTGCACACGAGCCCCTCGCGACAGAAATAGTTTGAAGTCAGACGGGGCTTAAACTCTTTAAACCCCTTCTGACTTCCGTGATGTCGTGACGTCCGTGATGTGTAATGGACTAGCAATCCGCCCCGGCTTCGCAAGGGTACAAATTATATACCAAAACCTTCCTCATGAATCACTGTCTATTAGTGAAAACCGCATGAAAATCCGTTCAGTAGTTTACAATTTATCGCGAACAGACAGACAGACAGACAGTCGCGCCGGGGGACTTTGTTTTATAATATGTAGTGATAACATTGGTAGGCTATTAAGACTAGTCTCATATATTCCCGAATGGGAGATATAAGTATAGCTACTTACAGCTGTTTTAAGGTGGAGTTTTGACAACTTAACTTAGCCATTCCTAATAAGGGTCGTAGCATGACGTTATAAAGCCTATAACCTCAATGCAATACTCTATCCAATACAAAAATAATTATTCAAGTCTGACTAATATTTCCAGGGATTAGCGCGTTTAAACAAAGAAACAACTGAACCAAAAGCTCTTCGACTTCATTATATTAGTATAGATTAGCCGTGTCCCACAGTTTTACATCACAACTTGTAATTAATGCAAAAAAACTATACTTAGTGTGATTAATGATTATTAATATTAATGATAAACATATAATAAAAAAATGTGATGCAGTTTTATATTTTTCAAGTAGATAAGTTACTTGTTTTATAATGATAATTAAATATTTAACTAATTCTTCATTATGTATGAAACGAAACGAATAACTTATTCGTTTCGTGTTACTAATATTATGAAGGCGAAAGTTTGTGAGGATGGACGTATGGATAGGATAGATGGATGGATGTATGTTTGTTTGTTTGTTACTCTTTTACGCAAAAAAGTTAGTGATATTTAAAAGAGATAGATTATATTCTGGAATAGCACATAGCCTACTTTTTATCCCGAAAAGATATACTGTTCCCGTGGATAGATTACACCAACATTTCCACGCGAACGAAGTCGCGGACGACAGCCAGTAATAAATAATCTTAATCATCAACACAAATAAATAAAAATGAAGTGTCTGTTTGTCAAAATAATAGTTTTTTAAGTTCATACAGTTATTTGCAAGATACCTATGTCAAAAAATCATCAGTCATTAAGTTTTTTGTCTGTCTGTCTGTTTGTTCCGTCTAAACTCCGAAACGGATGGATCGATTTCCATTGGCAGATAGCTGGTGTTATAAAGAGTCACTTAGGCTACAATTATTTTGGAAAAAGAATTAGGGTTCCGCAAAAAAATATATAAATATGTACACGCAAGCGAATCCGCGCGGAAACTGTTAGTATTACCTAAGATTAACCGTCGAAGTCTTAATGTCATTAAACTCTGGCTCCCCGCGAAACAAAATAAACGATCGAGTCACTAGGCACAGCTATGAACTGAGGTGGTGGAAGTTATGTCGAGTACGAGAACTTGTATTCTGTGTTTCATTTGCGTGATCGGACGGCCCCGGCGCCCCGGCGCGCGGCGGGGCTCGTGTGCGCGCAGTCTTGTGCCCTGACAACTTATTCTCGCTCAGTCTAGGGACCGTTATTTATATTATGGGTGCTATCTTTTGCCCGCAGCTTCACTCGCGTAGAACTTGTTTCTCTATTCCTCGGGAACAGTACTTTTATTAGGATGCAAGGTACCCTGTACTTTTCTGTACGACTGATAACGTGTACGAAGAATCTCATCATGACCGGTTGAGTAGTTGAGGCGCGAATGTGTAACAAACAAACTAACATTCGTATCTATAATATTAAGTTAGGATTAAGATTATTGATAAGAAGAAAATAAATAGCGGTTTTTTTTCTGAATGTGGCGAAGGGCACGGCAGATTATTTTGCGAATCGGAGTCGTCCGTTGAGTCTTGAGTAGTATAAAATATAATAATAGAATATAAAAGTAAAAAAGAGTTCGACTCTCCACCTTGTGGCTTAAACGAATCATATGAGCCCAAACTGAGGGGGTTTACTAGTAGCCACTGAACAGTTCCACTATCCACTTCTTGGCTCCATCATCAGATCAGCTCCAAGATGCCAAGTTATTGTCAACCAAACTATACAGGCTGTATTTGAAAATAGAACACTTACTTACTGAAAGGGTATGACTCTAGCATGCAGTTACAATAAAAAAAAATGAAAATACTATCCGTTAACAAGTTATAACTAACTTCAAAATATTTCGAATTTAGTTTAGCTTTACACATCCCACCTACTTTTATGAGAAACCGACGTAAAAACACCTGGAAAATTCAAACAGTCATAACTTAAAGGATAGCATTTTTTTCAAATTTTTTGAAGTGAAAACTTCTTTAGGCACGTTTGTGCACTTTTGCCATGGGGAAAAAAGCACTGAACTCGTGACCGTCACGATAATAATACATATATAGATCCACTAGAGAACCCTAATCTAAACATTGAGTTCTGTCAGCTCCTTATTAATTAATGTCACCAACCTGCTAATGTGATGTTTTAAGTTCTTCGTTTCGTTTAAGTTTTCGCTTCTGTCGGCAGTCCCATGACAACCTATTTCTATTGTAACCTAGAGTCATACCATTTCAGTGAGTTTAATAAGTGTTCTATTTTTAAATACACCTGGATATACATACAAAGTTTCATTTCGATACAAACTAGAACTAGGTTAAAATTGACTTCCAAGACTTGTTTACGTAGTTTGTAACGAGACTTACAAGTGAAAAAATATATAAAATGTAAAGGTTATAAGTTCCCCAACAACCGCCGTCCGAGCCGCGGCCAATATCCCCGGTTCTATCAACGATCATCACATAACTTTCCATACATTAGAAAGTTACCATAGACATATGAATGACGTCACAGAGTCCAATACATCAAGTTTCATTTCAATAATAATAACTTGACACATCTCTCATACGGCCGTCTGATCCCAAACTAGGCAGAGCCTGTACTATGGTAACCAGACTGCTGATAAACATACTTATATATTACTAAATACACACATATCACTACATATTAGAAAATAAAGTCGCCCGCCGCGTCTGTCTGTCTGTTCGCGATAAACGGAACAACTATTGAACGGATTTTCATGCGGTTTTCACCAATGAACAGAGTGATTCAAGAGGAAGGTTTATATGTAGTATGCATGCATATTATTGTAGAGAAAAATCGAGAAATTCAAAGATTTGTAATGTCATGTCGTAACAAACATATTTTTGTGCGCTTACATTGCAAACGCTGGCTAAACCTTACGAGATAGATCAAATTAATGTACTACGTAATTGTATATCTTAAAAAGATCAATAAAAAACTCCGCGATGGTATATGTTTCTCCTAAGGATAACCCACAGAAACCATTTTTATCTTTTACATATTAAAAAAAAAATATGGGTTATTTATCAAACTATTTTAAACAATACAGTATTATTCCTTATCCAATTAAATACATTAGATACGTTGTGCATTTCATGTAGATCAAAATTGCCCTTTACAGCATATAATAAAAATGAATATCTTAGAAGATATCAGAGATTTAAAAAGCGGAGGCAGAGCGGCTGGCGGGCCGAACCGATTTTGATTATAATATTCCTTTTTGTTAGATAGGGTACCTCAAGGGTAGTCCCATATCAAGGAAGTCAGGATCTGAACGAATAGTGTTTCTGTTTACTTTTCATTACTTTATGAGGTTTTTGCGTTTAGAATCATCATCATATCATGTAGCTGAGCTAATGATGAAAAAAAATCATATTATAAAAATCTTCACTACATATCACTACATATTATAAAACAAAGTCCCCCGCCGCGTCTGTCTGTCTGTTCGCGATACACTGAAAAACTACTGAACGGATTTTCATGCGGCTTTCACTAATAGACAGAGTGATTTATGAGGAAGGTTTAGGTGTATAATTTGTACCCGTGCGAAGCCGGGGCGGGTTGCTAGTTATAGATAAATAACACCCAGACACAGAACAAATTATGCTGTGCTCATCACACTCTGGCTTAGCAGTCAGGGTCACTAACATCTAGACCAACGGGCCAGTCAAATTGAATTATTTTTAGTTATTAGTTAATCATTAATTACACTGGTAACAGGTCAGATTGTGAACGCTTACAAGACGACATAAATAAAGTGATAGAGTGGAATCAGAGTAATAAGCTCTCCTTTAACGTCTCTAAATGCTCGACTATGTCATTCACCAGAGCACATAACCCTATACAGTACGAATACAAGGTGGACGACGTACAGATTCGGCGGGTAACAGAGGTAAGAGACCTGGGGTGATCGTCACTCCACATCTAACGTTCCGGGAGCATATTATTAGGATATGCAAGAAAGCATACAGAAACTTAGGTTTTGTGTTGAGACAGTCCAGTGGTTTCACTAACATAACTACAGTAAAAGTGCTGTATGACGCTTTAGTCAGGAGTCATCTGGAACATAACGCAGTCATATGGTCTCCTTGGGAAGATAAATACTGTGTTATGTTAGAACGCGTTCAAAATAAATTTTTAAGACACTTATATTTTAAATTATACGGAGTGTACCCTTTTTATCCATTAATGTATCCAACGTTGTTTGTTTTGGGTATGGTGGGATACAACCAACTTAAGGTACGCAGAGAATATGCGCTTGCGGTATATGTAATTATGTTATTACGGGGAGTAGAGCACAACGCGGGAGTGTTGAAGCACCTTCAGCTTAACGTGCTGGACGGATATGTGTCTAAACGTAGACGTCCACAGCTGTTACGTGTACCAGCAGCTAGGACTAACTTACGCGCAAAAAATCCGCTAACACGTACAATACGGGTTCTGAATGAGGTACATAACAGAATAGACATATTCTCGGATAGTTTGAGGGCACTCACAAAAGTGATAATGTTTATTGTTTGCTATAGCACATTCACGATTACGATTGTGTAGTGTGGGCGCTCAACAGGGATGAGTTATATAGAGGCGCCCTATGGAGAGCCGTAATATAACTGCTTGTTCGATTGCTACATATATATTTTAACAAATTAGATTCAATGTTAACAATAAAAAAAAAATGTGAATTTGATTGGCTGAAATAACTAGTTTGGAAACTGTGTGTCTTCGACTTATATAATTTACATTTACACTAGCGACACTATTGTATTAGGTTTGATATGTACCTGTAATGATAGTGTAAAAGTTATAAATAAATAAATAAATATATTTTCGGTATTTTTAATGTATAAGTATTAACAGAAAAATAATAAAAAAATTATATTAAATTGAAATATCTAAATAATTGATAAATTATAAATTTGACATAATTTATGACGACATATCGAAAAAAGTATCATAAATTGGCCATAATAACAAAAATAAGACTTGTAAGTACACAATATACCCTCACATCTCAATGCGATATTGTTGATTCATTAGATTAGCGTATAATATTGCTACAATAACTACTGCAGTTAACGGCGTTCTATTTCTAGTGTTTTTTTCAACGGGTTATGGTTGGTTGTGACAAGTTGTTTTAGTTAATATTCATACATTTTGGTGTTAAATAAGTGTTCTATACATACAGATTGCAATATAAATTGAAAATGCTTAAATTCACCGGATCTCTTTTGTTTTATTTGTGGAGAGTTTACTTCTAGTTCAAATCAAGAACGGCCTACGCCGTTACTAAATAACATTTACAATTTGTATTTCGGTTTCAACATTTCCGAGACTATTAACAAACCTTGGGCACCAAGTTATTTTTGTTTAAGATGTGTATGTTACTTAAGAGGATGGTTTAAAGGTACCCACCCAGCAATGCCATTTTCTAAAGCTGTGATTTGGAGGGAACAGAAAGATCATGTCACGGACTGTTATTTCTGTCTAACGAAACTGAAGGGATATTCTTACAAAACAAGAGATAAAATTGTGTATCCTGATGTGGAATCAGTAACTAAACCGCTTCCTCATACTGAAGACTACCCACCACCCCTTTATCGACAACGCGATGCTGAATTTTGATTTTAAAAAAATGTTGTTAAAGCCATGGATAGAAATAGAGAAGGTTTTCTGTATTTTAAAAACTTTATTTCCTAGACTGAGTAAAGCTAAATTAAAAGAAGGAATTTTTGTCGAGCCGGATATAAGGAAGACCATGAAGGATTCCAATTTTATTACAAAATTAAACACAGAAGAAAAAAATGCATGGCTTTCTTTTGTTGAAATAGCGACAAATTTTTTGGGAAATAGAAAGTCTGCAAACTATGAAGAGATGGTTTCTAAACTACTTCAGGATTATAAAGCCTTAGGATTTAATATGTCCCTAAAGATTCATTTTCTTCATTCCCATCTCGACTTTTTCCCCGAAAACTTGGGTGCGGTGAGCGACGAACAAGGGGAAAGATTTCATCAAGACATCATGGAGATGGAAAAAAGATATCACGGAAAATGGTCCCCGAGAATGCTTGCAGATTTTTGTTGGACACTAAAACGAGATCATCCTTCGTATTGTTATAAGAGACGAGCAAAATGAACAAAAAAATCTTTAGAATAAGTTTTTAAATCATGATTTCCTTAAAAAATAAGTTTTATTTCTTTTTTTTTAATAAACATATTTTCCAACGGAAATGAGTGTTTTAATTTTTTTCTCACACATATTTTAACTAATCTATGGCCAAGGTATAAAAAAAAACCAGTTGCGAACAACGGCAAACAAAAAAATATTTTTTTGTTAACTAGTGTTATTTTAAAACTGCGTGGATAGCAATGGTGGTTCCACTTCGATTCCCACGCGGGACCAACATTTTTATGATCTATAAACAGTTGTCCAAAGTCTGCGTGTTTTTCGCTGTCGTTGTTTGAATAATAGTGTAGATAGTAAATATATAGTGTAGAATTATCCTTTTAAAAAGTGATGAGTTAGTCGTGAAGCTAGTTGCCTGTTCCAATACGTAGATCGTATGGAGAAGAACAGGCAAGAAACTCCAAGGACACTCTACCCACACAGACGTTTCTTTTTTTAAATTCTGGATACATTGCTGGTATATCAAAGGCGTCTCTTGAGTTCTGCCCTGCTTCTTAAAGTTGAATCGTAATGTTATACATATGGCTTATAACCAGTGGCGTAGCGTGCGTTGGAGGGGCCCTGTATCAAAATTAGTTGGGGGCCCAAATGAAGGGTAAGGATTTCTCACAAAAGAAACAAAAATGCTTTAAACGGTGGAATCCTGCAATAACCGATGTAGGATGTTGCTAACTTTTGGGCGCACGCTTAACCCGGGAATAAAAGTGATTGCTTTTTTAACTTTTGTCTTTTCTGAAGTGAAAACTCTATAGGCACATATGACAGTTTTTTTATATGTTTCTTTCTCGGGAAGCACGAGATTGAGTGACATTGTGGATAACATTTTACTAATTTTTGCTTACACACGTTAGGGGCCTCTGTAGCCCGGGGGCTCCGTATCATTGATACGGCTGATACGGCGGTAGCTACGCCCCTGCTTATAACCTCTATTGAAGCGGTTATCTTATGGGTGATTTACAGATCGAATTGTGCAAGTGGCACGTGGGAGCTACATTGACACCCGATCAGGCTGATCAAAATATTATTCTATTAAGAGAGCTGAGCTGAGTTTCTGAAACGTTGATCAAAGAAAATTGTACGTATCTATGATCAATTTCATTGAACATTCGAATGACATTTGACATACGATTAGTTAACTTTTGCGTTGGTCAGTCTTTTAGTCTTTCAGGAACCGGAACCGTAAACGTTCTGTACGCTAAAGAATTTGCTTTTTGGCACGTGCTATCCTCTGGAACTTCCAGTCAATTTGAAAATTTAGTTGCGCTTTCGATAGCGCAAATTCTGAGAAAGGTTCTAGGCCATTTAACATCATGCTACGACCTTTACGATGACCATAAACGCGATTGCAACTGCAATGAGCGGGCATCGAACCCGCGAACACCGACGTGACAGTCGAATACTTCACCGCCGCGCCACATAGATATTCGTGAATAAAATTTTCTTGAGTATAATTTAAATATATTTAGGCGACAACGGCGTACCAGGAATATATAGAAATATAGATAACATCTATAATCTTTTGTGTTATACAAAGGTAGAGGTCACAGTTCGATTCCCGTAGCCAACAATTCCTCACGTAGTGAAAGGCAAGGTTCGCACACGTACTACTATTTAGACGGAAACTGTGACAAATAGATGTAAAAAATGTCGCCAATTTGTTTTTAGACAATTTATTGTTTGTTTTATTTTTGTCGGTAACTATTTAGTTTTTACGGCCACTGTAGTGCGGCAGTAAAGCATTCGACCCACACGCTGGGGGTCGCGGGCTTCGATGCTTGTACAGTGTCGCTGCCGATGATCATGACATTTTGTATATACCTACACGTTATCAGGGGTATTAAAAAGGTTATAGGGTATATTTTATAACGAAAAAAAATATTGTTACCGAGGGATAGAAAAATAACTTCCTTTCCTTGACAAAAGATAGTAAAAATAAAAAAAATTAACTAAATAAATAAAAACAAAATAACCAAATATGATGAAATATATACCCCCGACTCAAAAATACCTTCAACGGTTAGAAAAGAGCTGATGAACTTCGAACGTCTCAATAGATTTTTTTTAATTATAGCATACAAGTTAATGCGATCAAGTCGCCTTTCAAACAAAAAAAGCTAAATCGGTCCATCAGTTTAGAAGCTCATTATTATGTGAGATCAATAATGACAGTTCAACGCAAATTTACCTATAAGATACATAATTAGTATCTATATATTAACATGCAAAGACAAATCAGTGCGATCTGAGAAATGAGTCAGCATCTAAGTTCCAGGCTAGGCAGCCTAGTTCCGCTATCGGACATTTGTTTCACATTCCAAGGTCAGTGTGTAAGACATTCAAATCATACCCAGTTCCTGAATCTACTACCTTAAATCTATCTACTAATGTTATAATCTATATCTATACTAATATTATAAAGATGTAAAGTTTGTGAGTTTGGATGTTCGGGGTAATGTCCGGTTCTACTGATCCGATTTTGAAAATTTTTGTTGGATTGGTTTCTTGAGCCCATTTATCGAGGAAGGTTGTAGGCTATATAACATCACGCTACGACCAATAGGAGAATTTACAAACGCAGTCTTTCATTCACCTGACATCCGTTACTTTGGAGTACCTCCTGAATATGATCCAGCTCTCGCTCCAAATGTTCAGAGTCTCATATGAGACTTGGCGTGTAGGCACGTATCCGTATGAGTAGGCCTGCGGTACATACAGTTTGACAAGGACCCACCTGATCTCACGGTTACTTTAATATCTAAGAAGGATAACGATGAAGAAACTTATCTTGGGGGAGTTGAGATGTTGTTAATATTGATCTACTTCCTGTTTGTAGCCTTTAACGATACTGAAGATCCACGAATCGTTTCCAAAGCCTTCGGGCCGAGACTTAGCGCCATCTCTTCAAAATCTTCCATCCCGATGTTGGCAAGTACAAGAGCTACAGGACTTCCTATCAATTTGTATGTAACGTTGACCTTGGAAAACGAAATAGTTGCCAACTTAACAGACAGTTCAAAGGTATGGGAGTACCTATTGATTGCATTAATTCCCGTTTAAATGATTAAATGTATATTAGTCGTTAGTCGATTTCGAAGGATGGATGTTGCTATTTGTGTATAAAACTGCACATAACTTAGCATTCATAGCGATTACCTACAACACAGCTGAAGTACTGCAAATGCAATACCTTTGTCATTAAGTGTATGATAATTTAAAATCAATAGTCACGACGGAGGCACTTTGTGGGAAATGACGCACACCCTTGGCCAATAAAGAAGGTTCTAGAACGAGAATGCTGGTGTTAGGGTGGGTTGTCGTTGGGGGTTGTCCAAACCCTCAGGGCTTCAAGCGCAACCACTTAAAGTGCGACGCCCTAGCCACCATCGCTTAGATCAGCCGCTTCAGGAATTATCGATTGGCAACAGACAATGTGGCTATTTTATACTTCCAGACTTGGAACAATAAAGTTAACCGGGTACTTTGGTAACTAAAGACGAGAAAATTAGGAGTATATGTAGGGAAAAATGCTTATGCGACTGGCCTGTTAGTCTGTCTAGTGGTTAGTGACCCTGACTGCTAAGCCAGAGGTCGTGGGTTCGATTTCCACGAAAAAAAAGTAATTGTGTGATGAGCACGACAATTTGTTCTGTGTCTAGGTGTAATTTATCTATAATATGTATGTATTTAGAAATAAATAAGTATGTTTATCAGGAGTCTGATTGCCATAGTACAGGCTCTGCCTAGTTTGGGGTCAGACGGCCGTGTGTGAGATGTATGGAGTTATTATTATTAGCATACCTGTAACCCGAACTGACTGACTTCGACCAATTATCTGGGTATCAAACAAATAAGTCTTTACTTTCTAAACCCGGTTGCCATTCAACTTTACTTTCGTCTGCCTCCATGCCTCTGCCATTATACATGGACGTTGTTATGACACTCCAACATTAAGGAAGAATCATCCGACCAAGCTAGTTGATCAATCCAGTAGTTACTATGTAGTTGGATTGTCTTCGCAGGATGGCGCTGAAATAATAATATCTAATAATTACAATAGTATTTATTCGTCGCTGACAAAGCTCTTAATGAAATGCGGATATGGAATGAGTATGTTTATTCGGCACTAACCCACGCACTTCCATACGACTTATGTAGGATAGGCCTTAGCACAAATAAGATAATTATTGCCTTTAATTTAAACAGATCATCGGCGTAATTACAAGTGATTTAAATGAGTTTATCTTATTGTAATGCTAAATGTGTGTTGTTGTCATTGGGTTTGATTTAAATTAATAAATTTTAATTTAATTGAATTGTAGCGACGTCCACATACAGCGAACACATACTTGAATGTCATCTAAACTCTATATTTCTATTTACAATCTAATTCATTCGAAAAACGTCGAGTAGCCAGAAATACCTTATAAATATTATCGTGATTAATTCCCGAGTTACACAGCTAACAGTGTTGCCGTGTTTAATTCAAAGATTTTCAATACACAATATTTGTTTCTATCCAAGGTTTGTCTATACAAGTAAATATATCCAAATCGATTTGTCGCGCATTGGATTAGAAATGTACAAACGTATATTATTTTATCGATTCACTGATTTATCGATAACCATACATACGGAATACGTATAGGTAAAGTAGATTTTTATATAGAGTGGGAGAGCCATGCTTCGGCACGTATGGGCCGGCTCGACTCCGCTCGATACCACGGCCTCACAGAAAACCGGCAGTGAAACAATATTTGATACAAGATACAAGATATTTTATTTGCATAAACATGTGTACATTAACGATTATTGCATTGCTTTTCGCCGCGTGAGTGAGGTTACCAGAGGCCCTAACCCTTCCCTCTCCCTTTTTCCCTCTCTCCCGTCTTCCCGCTCTTCCCCCCTCTCCCCCTCTTCCCCTACTCCCACCTTAAAGGGCGGCAACGCACTTGTGACTCTTGAGCTGCAGATGCCCATGGGCGGCGGTAGTCATTTACCATCAGGTGACTCGTCTGCTCGTTTGCCATCTATAACGTAAAAAAAAAAATTTGCTTAAAGAAAATGCCAAATTATAGCATTGTCATCCAAACTACATTATATGGACATACAAAGTTTCATTTCGAAACGATAATTACAAGTAGGAGACATTGACTTTCAAGATTTGTTCACATAGTTACAAGTGAAGTGAAGCTCGAGACAAAACTGGCAATGTAAGGCACACAAGTTTTATAACTCACATCTGAATCCCCGAATGGGTAAGCAGAAATATAATTAACACCCAAATTTTGCCAACTGCAATTTAGTCTCGCTCACGTAATACGGGGCAAACCTATGTCACTTTGGGAGTATATTGAAAAGGAAAGGTAGTTATGAAGGAAAGGCAATGTAAGGAAATTGTTATCGCTTCGTCAGGGTCAATCGAACTGTCAACAGCCGGGAAGAGCAAGCCTCTAACAACTTGACATGAGCTGGATAGATACAGCTTGAAACTGATATTTAGAGATAAGACTGTGATATGTGAAGCTATACCCATACAGCTTATATTACTGTCGCTCGGGAACAGTTAAACTTATTATGCTTAATAAAAAGACTTGAACAGATTAGTTTTATATGTATACATTTTTTTTTACACTGTCTCGACTATTTATCGGGTTTACATGAATATTGTAAAGTGAACACTCCTTTCTGTAACACGTTCCTTCCATAAGCACAATAAAGTGCACTATACACACTCACAGATCACCTGCAGAGAAAAGATAAGCCAGTACCTATGACTGGTCACGACACAAACATTATGTATGTGTAACAAAATAGTAAAATTTTATCATGAAAAAAACATTAACTTTTTTACACGAAAATATACAAAATTGCAATACTAGACTTCAAAAATACATTTACAAAGCACTTAGTTTAATATAAAAAAGTAAAAAGAGCTCCACTGTCCACCCCCTGGCTCCATAATCAAATCAGCTCTAACATTGCAAATTATAATATTGTCATTGGAAGTAAATATATTTTTAAGGTCCCTTACATATGTATATTACTAAAATACCAAGCAAGCGTTAAATACATTTGTTTTATTGTACCATAATATAAGTGTTTTGTTATACATCAGTGTAACGAATTATTACAAGAAGTAAACGAGGCATATTTAATCGGACACCAACCGTTAACCCCGGCTTCGCGTGGTTCTATGGTAGAACAAAATAACTGTTCCACAGGAACACAGGAATACGTATATGTATAACACAAAAGCGAAAGGATACTTACTCACTCACTCACTTACTGACTAATCAAGAAATCGCGAAAACTACTTGACCTAAGTAAATAAAATTTGACAGGGAAGTATGTTATGAGTAGGAGGCGTCAGCTAAGAACCGATTTTACGACAGGATCAGAGGTCTAAGAGCTCTCTCAGTTTTCTGTAAAAGTCCTTGTACTAGAGACCTGAGATTGGGCAGGGAGGTTGTATATAGGTGCGACACATGAACTAAGAATGGATTTTACGACACAGCCGGATTAAGGAGGTCTAAGGGCTCTCGCAACTCCATATTAAACTCCTTAGTTTTTTTTTCTAGAGACCCGAAATTTGGCAGGGCGGTGGTTTATAGGTAGGACACGTTAGCTAAGAACTGTTTTTACGATAGGGCCGTATTAAGGAGGTCTAAGGACTCACGCAAGTTTATATGAAAGTCCTTGACTTTAATACCAGACACGTAAAATTTGGCTTTATAGTGGAGGTAGTTAAAAGGCAGGACTGGCATTAAATCAAGAAAATGACATTTCTTTAAAACATATTCCACAGCGAAGGGAAGTATTTAATAAGTATTTTAAGCGAATGAAGTCGTGGTCAACAGCTAGTTATACATATAATAAGCAGCGGCAAATGCTCAGGTGTCATGTTCGAACATTTTGCCGTTCAGTTGAGCCTTAAATTAATAATAAATAATGTATATGTTGACACAAATAGTGTAGTGATATAATGATGATGATACAATGATGAATAAAACAAGGTCAAGAGAGCAATGACATGCACTCTACCAGACGAGACCACCTATCAGTAAGATCACGTGCTTATGTAAATGTAATATATGTGTACATTCATAAATCTCCGAAATTGCTCTCTTAAAGCGATCAAATAATTTGTGCATTTATTTCATTTATGTGTCAATCTTTGTATGATTAAGATTGATGACGTTAATAGTTAAAATATTTATTGAAGTCAACTTAAAATACAAGGAAGTAGATTTGAGCAAAAGTAAATTTGGGCACCCGACAGCGACGTGGCAGGTCGTTTCACACTTTCATAAAGGGTCGTCGGGTCCGAACCTCATCAGGCATCCCCGAAATAAAGACATGAGTTAAACCGTCAATAAATATGAATAGAACTCGCCGAGTTTTTATTCTAACATACCAAACCCCACATAGTACCTGGGACAAATTCCAATGGATAAAATGTGCGGAATACCTTTGGCATTACACAGGTGTGAATAAAAAACAAACTTTTTGCCAATAATTTGCTTTGTAAATTAATATAATAAATCATCAGAACCTGTTCAACGAGTTCAACAAAATTTATACAAAAACTTCACACTTTTTTATTAACGTGTGAGTCAGCAACTTTACACCTGATACTTGATATCGTGGTGGTCCTGTCATGTAGAAGTCTCCACAGTGGTGACTGTGGATACTTGACTTGTCATCTACCAGTCTTCTCCTGAAGTGTAGTGGGCGAGTAGGTCCCCAAAGCCGTATAATAACCTGACTGACCTGACTGACCTGACTGTAGGAAGGTCTGATGAATGAAGAAGAGTCATATCGTGGCAAATTGAATTTTATAGAAATAGGTAAATGTTAAGAAAGGTAGCTGGTCTCTACCTACCTAACTACCTTTTTTTTAAGTTTTACCTATCCTTCTCTACCCTGGACAGGAGTAGGGCATAGGTCTTTGTATGTTTCATGACCAGATTTTAAAGTGCATCACTTCTTGATGTGTCCGAAATATGCATGTAAGATCATGATTTGCTATGGTCTAGAGCTGCGATCCTGTCAGGTTTCCCCGGATATATCCTAGTTCGGGGAGCGTCTGGACGGGGTTTTCAAAAGTTTCCGATTGAAACCCGAACACTCTGGGTCAGAGGAAAATTATAATTCTTAGATTAATCGTTAACAAGCTGTTTTAATAAATTAAAAAATGTAAATGGAATCTGCGTTTTTATAAAAAGAAATTAGGGTGTCCGGGAAAAAATATGTCTGGGGTTTTTAAAGTTTTTGTCCGGCGTCAGTAATTTAAGTGAGGCCCAAGTCTGGTTAGATTTATGAATAATCAGCGTTTGACGATATGAACAGCTAAACGCACGACTACTTCATGATATCGTCAAACAGTGATATCGCTGATATCGTTTTGTTTTTATAACTCATCATGGCGCCGGATAATTATTTTGTTTTAGAAGCGCATAAAAGGAAAAAAGTGCAGTGAAAAGTCGTTACGACAAAAGAGCAATATGTATACATACATATAAATTCCTCCTTTATTTAGAATTTTTATTAAACCTTTTATGTTGACGTTTAAATGATACGGTTGTGGTAAATTTTAGGTGGCTATGATAAAATAACTTAACGACATACATTTGCATGTATGTGTAGTCAAGCTATTGAAACGGTATTTGACTGCCAAGTCAAATCGGTTTCTTGTAATTAAAGGTCAAAACGGTACGTTCTGTGGAACATTTGTATGAAATAACAACTTGTGACGTCATACGTGGCTGTCTACAAATCATTTACTTTTAAAGTTTGATTTAACCATTAAAAATAATAACAAACTTGAAAGTAATAACGAATCTAACGTTTCAAAATCTTACGTATACTTATAAATAACACTTACTTTCATAAGGACTTTTAAATCTTAATTTATTTTAACCACAGTCATGTTCTTTCTCGCCGTGCAGTGCAATGACGCCTTCGTTCTTCACGTATCGGTTAGACAACCGGGAAATTTGCATTAGTATCGGATGAAACATATTATTTTCGCTAAATTCAAATTATCTTGCGACTGTATGACTCCGAACTGGATATCAAAAGTATGTTTACCTATCTTGAACTAAATTACTCTATCTCTCCTGTCGAGGTCTTCATTCCGTTCTTGTATTTCAATATATACATACAGTCACGGATATACCTCGATAGACTTGGCAGAGTTGTGTTAGCCACCCACATTTTGCCAACTTTCATGTGGTCCTTTTGTCGTCAACCGGGAACTTTGGGAATTTAAGATGAGGAAATAGAAAGGGACAGGTAGTTAAGAAGAGAAAGAAGGCAATGGAAGGGAAAGTGATATTGCTTATACGAATGGATTGAAGAGTGCCAGCTATAACTCGAGCAGATCAAGATCGCACTCCTGTAGCTCGGCTTGGCAGTTGCCGGAAAGGCCGAGCTTCTAATCGATGCCTTATCTCGTGCGGGAACATACGAGTTCTCTCTTTACATTTAATGAAAAATTATCAACGACTAATGTACATACATCATCATCATCTTCTTGCACTTTTCCCAATTTTATTTGCGGTCAGCGCAATGTGTAGGGAACATTACAAAGGATTTTGGCTGCTTTCTTTTATGGCTGACCACCTGTCTGACATCGACCCTCCTTGGGAATGTAATCGTTTTCAGACGGGACAAAGGAAGAAGGTAAGTTCGGGTAAGGAAAGCGGATAAGCCAACGGAGCTTGGGTATGGGAAGCGGGAGTGAGACTGCAGTAGCTCGAAGAGCCGGGGACGCGTGCTCAAATGTCTGTCCCGTGATTGGAGAGGCCATCAACTAGCCATATTATGTACATACATATGAATGGTATATAGATAGATAAATAGCAAATAACCACAAATACCGCAATATAAACCACAAAATATGATTTGTCACCATGCTAAAGTTACAAACACCCATTATTCCATCCACGTCAGCCCTCTGTCTTACAAAATATGTCAATTTTCAAGTTCAGTTTGACAGTTTCGAAACAAGATTTATGTATGTATTGATTTATCACAAATCATTAAATTGTAAGCGTTTTACGTCACTCACGGGGTTTACAGCTTTCTGTAACACCTTGTAGAAACGGAGTACATTCTATCAAGATAGTCAGGCCAATCCCCTTTTAATCGAATATTGTCTTCTTTCTTTCTGTAATTTTGTTCAGGAATGCCCTTCACGTCTTTAGCGGTGTCACGCAAACCATCACGCGGATTGTCACGCGTGTTTATCCGCGTGACAGAACCATAATACTGTACTTGCCACGTTCTTTATCGATTTTACAATGTAATGATGATACGAAAGATAATAATAAAGCCTCTTTAGTAACGTGATACAAGCAGTGTGCTTAGTAAAGTCTTGGGTTCTATTTCCCGGCTATTTTTTTGTGGGTGCGTTATTTTTAATAACCGATCTGTGGTTTCTCCTACGTTTATGATCACTGCCCAGATCCTAAGAGATATTGCGTGATGTTAATGTGCTTGCTCTTTTCCCAATTTCATTTTAGTCGCGCAATATGTAACATTGCATAGGGTTTTGGCTGGTTCCTTTTATGGCCGGTCGCCTGCCCAGCGCTAACTTTCGAGAATGTAATCGTTCTCAGACGGGACGAAGGAAGAAGCTAGGCTAAAGGATACCGCAGGTCTCGGATGGGGAAACGAGCCTGAGACTGCACTAGCTCAAAGCGGCCGGGGTCGCGTGAAAAGCACAAAGATTTTCAAAACCGACCGACTGGTAATTAACTTGCTCAAACTTAAAACGAACTCTTCAGCTTAATTATACTTACTAAGTGGTATAGGTATCACTTTATTTATTATGGTTAACTACTAAGGAACTGATCTGTGTAAATCTTTTAGTAATCAGATCAGACTAGTTTGACTTTCTTTTCTGAGCGGCTGCAATCGAAGTAAATACACAGCAGTATATAATATACTAGCCGTTCCCTACAGTGTCACCTGGGTTTATGATCACTGCTCCGCTCCTAGGGGTCATAGCGTGCTGTTACATAGCCTATAATCTTCTTTAATGAATACTCTATCCAATACAAAAATAAATATTCAAATCTGACTGATAGTTCCTGAGATTAGCGCGTTTAAACAAACAAAACAAATAAAAACCCATAGGACCTTTGCTACTACTTTTTAATTACAAGAAGGTAGTAACTGCCTACGGTAGGTACTCTTTGTGTTCATGTTCAACATAAAAAAAAAACAAAAATAAATTAATAAGTTTCTTACTGCTCGGACATGAATCACAAACCTGCTACCCACCTTGAACTTGATCGCGGCCCGACGACGACCGACCATGGCCGACAGAGGCTGAACCTCCACTTAATTGTTTATCCTAATATATTATTTTTTGATAGATAATACCCATAGTTTAATTCATATTCCTCTCTCATACGAAATATTAGCTTTATCGGACAACTTTCAAGTTCAATTTGTAATAAAAAATTTGTATTAAAAATCACGAATTTTCCTAAAATTATTAGCGCTTTACGTTATTTACGGGGTGTTCCATACGACCCTAAAATATGGCAACACCTTTCTGTAGCACCCTGTGTATTAGATAAATATATATTTAAATTTAAAGAAGTGAAGCAACTGCAGCTCAGAAGTATTCGAAACCGGCCGGCTTGTATGAAGCTTTAATGATAGTAAAGGAAGGTTGTGAGGTATGTGAGGATAGAATCGAGTAGCGGACTCTTGTCGCTGCCTACCCCAAGGGGGAAAGCGTAAGTTTATATATGTATTTCTTTTATTTTTATGGTATAGAGGGCAAAGGAGCAGACAGGTCACCTGATGGTAAGTGACCACCTCCGCCCATGAACACCTGCACCTCAAGAGTCACAAGTGCGTTGCCAGCCTTTAAGGTGGGAGTACGTTCTTTCTGAACTCCCATCTGAAAGACCGGCAATGCACTTGTGACTCTTGAGTGACCCGTCTACTCAAACGAGTAGACGGGTGACCCGTCTACTCGTTATATATATAGCATTAAAAAACATCATAACAAGGACAAATTTGAATGTTATTATGGAAGTATCCATAATAACTTGTTATTTTGTCGTACTAAACTACAGGTTTCTTTTAGAATCGGAGTCGTCTATTCGCATTCCTGTATGTGCGCGTTGCCTGCAATATGCGTTCAAAAATTCTCCTCACGTTTAAATATAGATTACGTTTGTAACTTTGACTGTCTAAACAAAACTACATTTACTTATTAAACACTGATCTCAACTGTTTATGATAATGAGATCATTCTTGCACACAGTGGGACATAGTCGCGGTCGGCGGGACAACCGTTCCCATAGAAGGCAAACCCACCTCGAGAAGGCACTAAGCTCCAAGGGAAGGGGCTAGGTTGGGCAATGTTCTAGTGACAGGCCTGCTGGTCTAGTAGTTAATGATTCTGACTGCTGAATCAGAGGTTGTGGGTTCGATTCCCACCCAGGACAGATAATTGTGTGACGAGCACGATCATTTGTTCTGTGTGTGGATGTAATTTATCTATAATATGTATATGTATTTAGTGATATATAAGTATGTTTATCAGCAGCCTGGTTACCACAGTACAGGCTGAGACTAGTTTGGGATCTAAAGGCCGTGTGTGAGATGGAGTTATTATTGTTTTACTGTTCAAACCCGAACCATAGGTACCAGTTTGGTTCCCTAGGTATGCTTTTATTAGAAGCTCTCCTTATGTCCTTTTCTGTATCCTGACAACGTGTTTGCAAAATGTGATGATCATCGGTTGAGTAGTTGAGGCAAAAGTAAAGGAAAGCGTTACAAACAAACTGACATTCGCATTTATAATGTCAGTGAGGATGTAAGATTGTAAATAGGGTCACCCATATATTTGTAACACATTAGTGTCTAAACATTACCATTCATAGAAAAGACGACTATATCACTACATATTATAAAACAAAGTCGCCCGCCGCGTCTGTATGTCTGTCTGTCTGTCTGTTCGCGATAAACTGAAAAACTACTGAACGGATTTTCATGCGGTTTTCACTAATAGCCAGAGTGATTCATGAGGAAGGTTTAGGTGTATAATTTGTACCCGTGCGAAGCCGGGGCGGGTTGCTAGTATTTCATATTAAACAATCTCTATGGTATAAGAAAGTCATAAATTATAGTCACTACTATTATAAATACAAAAGTTTGGATAGAAAAATGTTCTGAATAAAATGTGGCACATACCCGAATAATGTATGGTTCCCGGTCTAAATATCCTGAAGTCGAGGAAATATAACGAAGTCGAGGGCAACAGCTAGTAGTAGGTAATAGGTTTGATAAATTACTGTAATACTTTCTTGACTCATAAAATACTCAATTTGTGAAACCGCTCCTTCCGAGAACGTGTGGGAAATCCCCCGATACAGTGAGAGGCAGCTAAAGAACATTATTTGACTGACGACCTATGCATGTGGCGCGGCAGTAGTTTAACTCCAACGTCGGAGGTCGTGGGTTCGATTCCTGTTCAGTGCAAGAGCGGCTGAACAGATCTGGATGAAATTTGGCACAAATAGATTATAGTCTGGAATAGCACATAGACGAAAAATGTACGGTGTCCGTGGGCTAGATTTGAATTTCCACGCGAATATGTACATTAGTCTGTTTGTTTCTATTCTGTGTATACTTAATATGAATGTATTGACAAAAGATGTATTTAATTAGGTACTGCATATTATTGTATCATTGTCCGTAGTCGTTTTTGGTTTGGGTCTAAATAGCGATGTGTTATATGTCTCAGAATATTATGATTACAGTTAGAAGTACCGACTCTTCAAGACCAAAGCTACAGTCACGCTTATGTCTGTGCAAAAATAAATTCAATTGCGTTGAACTGACTTCAGTGTTGTTTACCGACGGTTGTATAGCCTACCATCTATATATTTTTACAATATTGAAAGCTGATAAGTTTGTTTTCTTGGTTGAAAGCGCTCTCTGGAAACACTGTTTATTTCTGTTAAACTCTGGAACTACAGTCGGATTCAAACAATAATTTTTTTGCATTTCATAGAACAATCGTGGACGAAAGTTACAGGTTATTAAACATCACGCTGTGACCCTTAGAAGTGGAGCAGTTTACATAAACGCCTAGTATATGTATAATCTTCCGTAACAATATTTTTAATATTACTATTTATGTTAGAGGGCTTGGTCTTCCCGGCTGTAGCCAGTTCGAGTGACAGCTGTGCGACCCTGACCGGCTCGAGCTGTTGTTTACTACTCCACTATCCATCCGTATAAGCAATACCAGTTTCCTTCCATTACCTTCCCTTTCAATATAGTCCCATTTTGACTATCTGTAATGCCCAAAGAGCCTGCTTGACGGCAATGTGTTCGGCCTCTATTACGTGTGCTAGACCAAATTTTAGATTGCAAAATGTGAGTGTTAAATACACTTCGTCGATTCGTGAGTGTTAACAATTCGTTCGTTCGTTCAGTTCGGCGCAGACGATTTGGTTGATTTGTGATAATCCGAAGAAAATTGAAGTAGAAACTTGGGAAATTAGAGAATTCTGCGAGTAGAGTTTTGTTATATAGGCAGCCTTAACTCTTGTCTTCAGACCAGCAATCATCTACGCCGGAGATTGTCTTCTGCGGGACAGGAGTGCACTAGGACTCTTCTATATGTGCATTTTTTGCCTCTTTAGCATACTTCCCAGAACATTGAGACCATAGAATCCATCTCGCTTGGTCTAAACAAAATCATGGTCTCCAATAAGAGGCTGTTGTAAGTAAACCCACGCCAATCACTTCTCTAAAACTTTAAAGTAGATTGTCCTCAAGACCGGCCCACTAGTGCGATAGTTGACGGCCAAGTCAATTCAGTTTATTTTTGTTAAACTTCAAAACGTTACGTTCTGTACAACACTAAGAAACAAGGAGTTATGACGTCATACCCCGCTATTGCCAAATCATTGAAAGGAATAACCATCGATGCGTATTTGCATAAGAATTAATTGCCTGAGGAGTGCTACATACACTCATGTCTATATCTCCCAAGGGTTGGCAGAGCTGTATTATACACCCGGCAAAATATGCCGACTATAATTTAGTCCCATTTACGTAATACGGGGCAATCCTATTACCGAGAAGTATACCTACATACATTTTTTGGACGGTAGGTTTATTATTACACAATTCGACAATCCAATTAGATCAATTACTTCCTCGAACAATTAATTAAACTGTTATGAATAAAACTCTAAGAACCGTTATCATTATTTGTTAGGTTTTCCCTCTTCTATCGAGTGCCGTGTTTTATGACTATTAGTCTAAACATTAATCATTCATCAATAATTTTATCCTTCAACGTAAAATCAATATTATTATAATCATTTGCACGGTCACAGCTCACTGTATTGTACTACTTTTAGACCGCAGCTTCGCTTAAAGTTAATTTTGTCGATCAATGAATCACTAAATTACAGTACTTTTATAGGGAATGAAAGATATGTCTGTCATTTTCTGTACACCTGACAACGTATTCACAACTAAATTTAATGATAAGTTAAAAGTCCCCTATTTCGGCACCTTAAGGCTCTTATGACTTTAACATCATATTTGTTTAAAAGTTTTTGGTAAATGAATCTGTGTGTTTTGTAAGTAATTAAATGCAAGAAGTAGGTATGCCATTTTAATTCAAATTCTATTTTTTATTAATTAGTTTGGAAACCTAATATTTGAATCCTATTTCGTGATGTAATTTTGTTCTGTTACTAAGTTCTTGCAATCGTGGCCCTGTTTTGGCATAACGGTTATTACAGCGTTATAATAATTAATTTAGCAGTGAATTTTTAAACAAATATAATTTAAATAGTAACGTTTCAATTTCTTATTTTTGCGGTACAAACAAAAACTCACTAAATAGCGTACCTACTAGCACAAATTAACCGTTGACCGTACTCGCTTAAGTTTAGTTAAGACGTGAAAGCGTTATAAACTCACATTTATATTATTAGTGAGAATACAAATTTGTCATCATTTGCAGCCATGACAGACGGATACTAAGACAATCATAAATTAAAAATTTGAAATACTCGAAAATCCCTTCAATGATTACGAAAGAGCTGACGATCTTCGAACGGCTGAACAGAAACTTGAATTATATCTAAGAACACCCTCGATCAAGTCACTTTGAAACCAAAAAAATCGCACTCAAATGGGTTCATCCGTTTCAGACAGACACAGACACGTCAAACCTATAACATCCCTCTTTTTGCGTCGGGGGTTAAAAACATAAGTCTGTCTTAAACACCAGATGTCAGTATTCATACTTTACAAACGTTTTAAAGATTCACAGGACATGTTAGGATTACAACCGAAGTTTGAAACAGCCATTTGTTTGAAGCTATTTCTTATTTATATTATAATTTTGATTGATTGGATACCTGCTATTTATTTTAACTAATGTGACTTATGTCCTTGTGAATGACTTTGCACCTTATCTTAGAATATCTTTAAAAAAAAATAAGTAATACGTCCTCAATTGTTAAAGTGAGAAGTGATATAAAAATGTCTCAAGAAAAATAAGACGTAGACGGTTTTTTCGTCTCACTCAGCGTACATTTTTTTGGTCGGCTACTTGCCTTAGTTTCCAAACAAACATTTTATCAGAAATCTATGGTATCTGAGTAAAAGTAAAGAGGTGTAAAGTTGTTCAGCACAAAATTAAATGTACTAAACCCAAGCACCAATATATCTGTGGAAATCCCCGATGCCCTGGTACTGGAATGATTTGACTCACTCGTCTCTGACAAATACGGAAATATACAAAACATTTTATTTGCACATTTATTGTTATAAGGAAATGTGTTAAAAGCTTTTTATACAATTTTTTTTGTTTAATCTTATTTAAAATACTTAGTGTATAATTTAACGATAAGCACACCAACAAATAATAAATGCCTAAAGTTAAAAGTTTAAACATATATTCAGACACATTATTATTTATTACTGCGCACTATAGTGTCTAAAGCTGGTTTAAATATAATTAATTTGATTTCGTCACTGTGACCTTTTTTTAATTTACGAAAAAACGGAGGAGGTTCTCAACCCGTATATTTTTGTATTATATTTTGGACGTACTAATTTTCTTCGTATCGTAGAAGTATATACACTTATAATTAGTTTTTGTTGCTGCGGTCTCCCAATACTTTCATCCATTCTTTACACATTATAACCGACTGCCGCATGAGAGTTATTAACAGCCTAAACCTTTTCCCTTCTTTACATAATCAATCATGCAAAAATACAATACCGTGGCTGTATGGCTGTAATCAAATATAATCGTGGCAAGGCAGTCGTGTATTATTATATACTTGTTTATCTTTCCAAGCTATAACTAATTATAAGTAAAATGATGAATGATGATCTAAGCAAAACTGGCTCAAGACGGAACGGGCCCTCCGTCGATCGCTTTATAGCGACGTATAATTATGTGAACGAGGTACATATCTCGTTCACATACGTACATATATATGAAATTATGGTATCGTCGTACCACCATGAATAACTGTAAAAAGTGAACCAAAAATATATATATTTATTTATTTATCTCTTTATTGTTTACCTTTTAAGTGAGATACAATCCAAAAACAATGTAAACATTCAGGTATATCAATTGGCGGTCTTATCGCTCACGGCGATCTCTTCCAGACAACTCATGTTTTGTTTTAATTTTAATAATTTTACGCATAAATTCACAGCATGCAATAAGTTATTAAGTTGTAAAACAATAAGTCAAGTTTTTTGTATATTCTTAAACAAAAAGTGCAAATTATAAGTACTTGAGTTAAAATAAAACTTATCACTGACTCCATCATTGAACAAAAAAGTTAATTAGCAAAATTACTTTTACGAATTATTTATAGAAATCTCTTACTATTTACTAAATAATAATTTATTAAATAATTAATTAAATGCATGATGAAACATTTTTTTCCTTGCATTGTTAACATAATTAATTATAAGATAATTTTGAACCTTGTGAATAGTTCAAGTCCATTACCCTTGATTTAATTAATCAACTAATGAATGGCTTGCAATGCGGTTTAATAACTCACCATGTCTTAGCAGAAGTGATTGTTCACGTGATGGATTTTATAATTCAGAGGAAATATATGACGGTTGGCAGTTGTTCAATGAATTAGATAAATAACGGAATTAAAAGTACGCCCGTTTATGATTATTGACATGCGCAAAGATATGAATATGAAAGGAACCCTACTATTATGAAAGGCATAAATACAATGATGGGCATGTGGCGGTCAAGTTTTAAACGTCAAAGGTCACAGGTTCTATTACCACTCAGTGTAGATATTTGTAGGGATGAATATATCTATTTTAGAGGTATTTATTTGTTAGAAGCTCGAAAATCCCACCGGCTCGAGCTATTGCTTTCCCTTTCCCTCCATTGCATTCTCTTACCATTCCCATTCAATATACGCCCAAATTCCCTATCTGTAATTTCTTAAGTACCCGGTTGAAAGCATGTTCTTACCCCCTATTACGCCAGTGGAACCAATGATAGTTGGCAAAATATGAGTGTTTAAATACGGCTCTGACTACCCCTTCAGGAATACAAGGTATGAGGGTAAGGTCCAGGTGTTCCTACGTATGTATAATATCTATATATTTACAGAACCTCCAGTGTGCGAGCTATGCGTAGTTTAGCTCTAGTAATCGCTGTGTAAATAGTCCAAAAAAAACCCAATATTTGTCATTTGCAATTATAATTTTCTTGAGATAAGACAAGACCAGCATAGTTTTATAATTATAAAATTTACCATGACGTAATATTGTCGCCACATAAAAAACTCGAATTTATTTTATTGAAAATAGGGGCAAACTATAACAGATGATAGAACAGTTCACTATTTAGTAAAAATGATCTAATAGACATTATTATGACTGGTTATACCGGTAGGGCTACGCTATTGTTCGGTTCATAACTATGGAGTTATAAAAGGTTAGGCGTGCTTTATAAGTTGATAACAATCACGAACGAAGTAACGAAGCTATGTACGACCAACATAGCAGTTATTAATATTTAGTGATTTTGATAGTAAAGTTTATAGTAATAGTGGTTAGATTATTGCCAATAGTGTAGCCAAAAATGGGGGGGAACATTTTTTCAAGAACAAATTTCAGTTTGTCTTGCAATCCGACAATAATAATAATGTTTAATGCGTTAATTACTTTAATGAAAGTAGCTGCACAATTACTGCTTACTCACCTATTTATGAATTTTACTAAATGAGTACCTATTACGTTATTATAATTTACGGCATCTGTCATCTACATATAAAAACGCTAAAAAGTTGACATGCTTTTATTTAGTTTTACTTGTATGTTTGAATCTACTTCAAATTATTGTCGTATCGAATGAAACTTTGTTTGTGTATGCAGTTCGATTCGACTATATACATATTAGATGTGTAAATTGAGACTTAATAGCGATAATAGGTATTTTATCGCGACACAACAACAATACTATGATTTGGGAGAATCTTCATCTTCAGATGATGGAGCCAGGAGGTAGATAGTGGAACTCTTCAGTGGCTACTAGTAAGCCCCTCGAGTTTGGACTCATATGATACGTTTTGACGAGTCCAATAGATTGGGCTTAGTACCGATGGTCTGATTGTGGAGCCTGTGGATAGTGGAACACTTTTTTAATTCAATCCACCGTCAAAGCGTGTTCTTTCAGTTTTACAAAACTATAATTATTTGGTGGAACGCGCTAAACCCTGGAACTATTAGTCGGTATTAAAATATTCTTTTTGCATTTAATAACCACTAGCAGCGCCCCGCGGTTTCACCCGCGTAAGTCCCGATCCCGTGGGAATATCGGGATAAAAAGTAATCTATGCGTTAATCCAGGTCTCCAGCTATCTACATATCAAGTTTTCAAGGTTCAGTGGTTTTTGCGTGAAAGAGTAACAAACATCCATCCATCCATTCATCCATCCAAACTTTCACATTTATAATATTAGTGAGATAATCCTGGGTGGAACTGCAGGGAAAGATGTGTTGTTTATAATTAATTGAACTCTCGCCATTCCTTTATCGGACTACTAAACGCAGGCAGAAGTTCCATCCTTTCATCGTCGACGTCGAACTGAACGCTTTGACAGCTCCTTTTTGCAAAGCCAAAGTCTGGCATAAACTGTCCCGAAACATTCAAGAGTAGAATTAGTAGGTTTCTCTTGGATAGGCGTATCTCATCTTCGTCTTCATCATCACTGTCCATCAAGTGAGATACGAAACAAACTACACTAATTCGAGCAGAAACCTACAGCGCTCCACCTCCGTGTTTTAAGAATGAGTAGACAGATTCCATTACATTTTGTAGTTACGTACGTGAACTAGAATCGACGCTGCCATCTCACCTTTACCTAACCGTATACTTGCTTGTGACCCATAGAAGCAACTGTGGGTGGGTTTATGAGACGAGTTTGGATACTAAAATTGTTGTTAGATAAAATAACTTGAGACACATCACACCTGGCCGTCTAAACCCAAACTAGAGCTTGTACTATGGCAACCAGACTGATGATAAACATACTTTTATATTACTAAATACATACATACTGAAGATAAATTATACTTATGTGTATTAATTTAAATATTATAATTAATTCATACATAATAGTACAGGTAATACCGGTAAATTAGTGATATTTCAGCTGAGGAAATACCCTACACTGCCATTAGGGAAGGAAAATTATGTATTATTAAAAAATCATGTTGGAATGTATATTAGTTTGATAAATTACATACAAAATCTCGCGTCATTCCCATCTTGGGATAAATCATTATCATAAATTAATTAATAGTAAAATATGTGGTTGCATAACAAAATATGTAAAAAAATAAAAACTCTGCTACAAATACATAAGATTCAATTTTTATCGCACGCTAACTCCGAACTACAAACAACTTGCATTGTTAAATTAAGTCATCTATCTGTTGTATTAATCGGTGACATTGTTAAATATTTGTTATCAGGCGGGAAATGTGACGGTAACAAAGAAATTTAAATTTGAAAAGCTTGATTGAAGCAGCAAACCACTGAGACTTTGTTTTCATCTGTAGTACAATTCTAAGACGTTATTTTCTTCCCGTGTAATATATCAGTAAAGGTGTAATCGTCAGGTTCCTGCCCTTTCCCCAATTTCCATTGGGGTCAGTGTGAAACATTGTAAGGGTTTTGGCTGGTTTCTTTTATGGCCTGCGCCTGCCTGAAGCCAACTCTCCTTGGGAATATAGTCATTTTTACGACGGGAAAGAAGGAAAAAGGTAAATTTGTATGAAGAAAAATGGGTACGAAGAGGATCCTAGGGTAAGGATACCGCAAGTCTCGGGTGGGAAGAGGGACTGAGACTGCAGTAGCTCGCAGAAGCAGGGATCGCGTACCCGAATGTCCTGTATTTTCTGTGACTGTAGAGGCCTCTAATACCAGAACACCAGCTAAATGCCATGTCCATCTCTGAATCATCCAAAGGTTGACTGGTAGATAATGCCATGTGGCATTAAGTTCGCCTCGTGCATTGTAAACTGCAGGAAGTTAAATAAATAAATAAATAAAATAAATGTAATTTAGTGGCGCGGCCATTTTGAATTTTCAATGATAGATACTGAATACACATAATTCTATTGTCATCAGAACTAAAGGTGTACCAAAGTAAAATGAAATCTAAATCTGCGGGTATTTAAATATCATGTCATTGTATTAAAATTGGTCATTTATTACTTAACACCATCGTTTGCCTCGTGTGTAACTTAAAGTAGAAATAGTATTGAATATATTGGTTTTATAATTCAGGAACAATGGTGCTATTAAATGGAGGCAGGCGAAGCGTGATAGTGTCAATATGGGGCGTGAAGACAATGCGACATGGGATTAATTCTAACTTCAGACGTAAATAAGCGTAGCCATTGAAGAGTCACGTATCGACTTAGTTATGTTATTATCGTGTCATCCATTTTGTTAGTTTATTATCCATGTTATTAAAGGGCGACTGTGAAAAAATTGCACATGAAAACTTTTTTTTAAATACCATATTACTTTGACGTAAAATCGGTGACATCCCTGTACCCGACGGACAGTCACACTGTATCACAGGTTGAGGAAATTTCAGTCCACGTCCGTCCGTGAACTTCGTCACCAAGTCACCACCATCTCCTTTCTCGTGGGATTTACCGCACCATGTGATACATCTTGTTGAAGGTGTCAGTTTATCCTTATCTTCGGGGAAATACATGCACATCGTATCTATATGCAAATCACTTTAATACATCCACAATTCGTTTAAGCAACAACTATCTGTGGGGTGCCCCTCAGTTCGCATATTTTTGTATTTATAACATAAAGAAGGCCTTCAAATGCCTCTTTCGACATAATGCTTTTGCCATAATCCTTCAGTGACATAGTTATAGAAATATTTGGCAATGTGAGTTTATTAAAGTAGTAAATTTATAAAATTGACAGGTATTTTGACGTCATAAGTTGTTGAGTCACAACATAAGTTATATTGTTTCACAACAGAAGAAAATGTGGAGCAGACAAGGGCTGCGCTAAAAAGCATATTAAAACAAAATGAGGAATCAAAATATGTGTGCAGCAGTTTCTAGTACAGCCATATTTATATAGTGTTCAGCTGAATCTGAGTAAAGCACACGTACTTTCACACCAGCAACGAAATTTTAGTTGTTTTTAACCCTCCACAAAAAGGAGGGGTGTTATAAGTTTAACGTATGTATCTGTGTCCGTCTGTGACGTTATAGCTCTTAAACGGATGTACCGATTTCGATTTACTTGTTTTGAAGTGAAAACTTCTTTAAGCACTTTGTTATGGGGAAAAAGAATTGAACTCGCGTGCGCTCAGATACATATATTAAAGATGTGTTTTAGTTTGTTACTTCTGACGTGCAGTCCTACGACTGACAGATTTTTTTTGTTTGGAAAGTGACTTGATCGAGAGTGTTCTTAGATATAATTCAAGAAAATCTGTTCAGCCGTTCGAAGATCATCAGCTCTATGCTAAGCGTTGAAGGGATTTTCAGTCGAGGGCATTTTAAATTTATCCTTGTTTATTAAAGTTTATACAGGCAATATTTATGGATGATTATTTGGATAAATAGCCGCGAACATATCTAAATGAAAATATAGTAATACATAACTCAGTGTTGTGTTAACGGATGTTTTATAACAAGTATTTTTAAATAACTTCAAGCATAACGAATTATATTATTTACAGTAATATTTTAATTTATTAAAAGAAAAAATGTAACTAAAATGTTAACCATATTTTATAACCCGTATTCGGTATTTTGATGATTTATAGTAAAATGAACGTTATGTCGTGAAACGACATACCTGTATTAGAGTGCGTCACTGCGGAGATTATATACGCGACCTAAATTGCACATTAGAAAATGATATTCTGCTACTAAGGCCTAGTAATGTCATCTAATATTTTGTTTCTAGAAAATCTTAAGAGGATTATGGAAATCAAGTGCTTTAGCTATTTGTTTACTTTTATGTCATTTTTATAGCTTTTGTGGTGGAATGTTAATTATTAGTTTCTATAATATTAAGTGTGTGAAGTGACATAACTTTACGACTTCAGCACATCAGAAAAGTGACACAGAGGTGTAATATTAGGCTTCGTGATGTGACGTGGAACGAAAAAGGAGAATAATTAGTTTAGACTAGTTAGAAAATTAATCATATAATGTATTCATTATAATATTAATAATATAAGTATTCTTATATAATAATAAATGTACCTTAGGTACAAATGTAAATAGCCCAAACGAAGTGGTAACATTTTTCCCTATAAAAATCCGTCCGCGTCCTTCCATATTGGCACTTAGTCACCTGGAGTGAAGATATCCCGGGAATTAATATTCACTCTGTATACTATATACAAAAAGAACCTGGAGTTTGCACGGCGTAGTAAATGGACGTACTTTGAACACGTCATGAGAAATGACAAATATAGATTGCAGGGAGGAGGGAAGTTAGTGGGAAAGGGAGGTCAAGAAGACATTCGAAGCTTAAGAAGTCGCGCGAATGGTTTGGAACACCACCTCCCTCTTCAGAGCGGCTGCCTCAAAAGTCCGCAAAGCCATGTTACTGTCCGAACTCTGATAGGAGTGGAACCAGAAGAAGAAGAAATCTGTATACACAGCCGCAAGGGCCCGTGTCTCGTACAGTCGCTATCTACATACATATAATGAGAATCTCGATTTAAAACCCCAGCAACATTCGGTAGTTTTTGTAAAACTCATTGGGCGAAGGGTTGCCGCGCAGTCATTTTTGTTTATTTTAAGTCGCAGTCTCATCTTAAAAAGTAAGTTTTGTTTACTTTTTAAACGGAACTGCTTTAAACGAAAACGAAACTAAAATGTAATCTATCGCAGTTTTATTATGATTTTATAATGTTGAAAAATAAAGCTAAAGATATGCAAAAATCTTTTGTTTATTACTGAATGTGGTCAATTAAATAGTTTAAAAATATAAAATGAAACTATAAATTAAAATAATAATGACATGATTTTAAATTATTAAAGATGTACGAAATATTATTAAAAATATTTAGGTATGTATTATGTAAAAGTAAGTGCAATTATAGCAGTTTTATTTGAAATCTAAAATCAACATCAACATAATTATGTAACCAAGTACATAGATGTTTTTTAATAAGTATATATTTTTACTTTGATCTCGAATTTTGGTCCCACTTATATTATAAATGTGAAAGGTTGGATTGATATTTGTTACCCTTTCACGCAAAAACCACTGAACCGATTGCGATGAAACTTGGTATGTAGATAGCTGGAGACCTGGATTAATTCCGATATTCCCACAGGATCGGGACTTACGCGGGTGAAACCGCGGGGCGCTGCTAGTTTATTTTAACGATATCAACTTATAAGTTTAACAAAACCCAAAATTTTTTTCTGTGTTTAATAAAGCGAATACATTAATCTATTTTTCACTGTGAAAAACAATTTTCACTATAATCGACATAAATAAAGCGAAGCGTATAGCTAAAACTAATTTAATTATATGTCAGTGAAAGTGACCAAAGAATATTGTATCTTGTATCTTGTATCTTTCGTCAACTCAATACACAAAGTTAGCTAGCGACATTCGAGCCTCTGTACCTTAAGAGCCCACAATAAGTGTCTGTTGACAACCCTACGTTTTTTTTGATATCTACAGTTTAGTAATATCATCTAAAATAATTGTGTTTCGGCCACTTGCTTCATATCTGTTGTTTTCCATATTGTGTACTTGACATTCTTTGTTTTGTTCAAAACGTCATATACATATATCATTGCTTCTTGAAGTAAAAAGAACTTAATTTTTTTAATCTGATGTCATTGAACAAAGTGAAATTTGTACTTAAATAACTGTAGGGAGCTGTATATGTATAAATTTTTGGTTAAATTGTGTAGTTAGTCTAGGGCTTAGTGATGCCTGACTGCTGAGCCAGAGGTCGTGGTTTCGATTCCCACCCAGGACTAATAATTGTGTGATGAACAGGATCATTTGTTCTGTGTCTGGGTGTAATTTATCTATAATATGTATGTATTTAGTAATATATGAGTATGTTTATCAGCAGTCTGGTTACCATAGTACAGGCTCTGGCTAGTTTGGGGTCAGACGGCCGTGTGTGAGGTGTCTCAAGCTATTATAATATTTACTGCCAACAACAAAAGGCTTGCCACTACAAACATAAACCCAGCCCTCATTATACGAAGTTGTCAGTCCGGTACAAGTGGTGCGTAAGCCCCACCACCACTCTCCATCAACACGGGGCATAACCTGATTCCTGTCATCGTGTAGGTTTGTCTACGTGTTACGTTTATGATATTATACATATCACGGCTCACTACTCATGAATTTACATGAGCTATTACTTGGAATGGGTTCCGTACTTAAAATGATTAGTAGGAATATAAAGTGTTAGTTTGTTTACCCGATTTTTTATCACAACGCTCAACTATTTGGAAGTGGGCGGTTCTAGATCCACACTATAGCAGCAGTGATCTTAACTATTTGTAACACGGTATTATTTGTTTTTAATTGTTGTATATATATTATATATTTTTACTTTTGGCAACGCAGCCTATTGTTGCTTTGTTGAGTTGATCTATAATTTTTTAGTTAAAAAAAAGAATATTCATAAACGGGTGTTTGATTTTGATTTGATTTGATTGATTCACAGATTTGATCAATTGAAAAAAAACAATTTTTAAATTATTCCGTTTTTTTATCAAATAATCTAGTGAGACATGTTACACAGCAATAGACTTAAACTTAGCATAACTTGCACAACGGGTTTGTAGTCCAACCATCCACTCAGAGTCATAATAACATTATTGTAATTAAAAATATTTACTAAAAATTACTAGAAAGTTCCAAGATTCAACTGCGAGCCACAGGTTTCAGTAATAACAATCCAATGAATTAATTCATGAGATTCAATGTGAAAGTTACAAAGATTTTAAGATTTTCGTTACTCAATTGCTAGGTTTCATAGAGGACTAACTGACCCGACATATGTTGTCCTGTCTTAACTGTGTATATTGAACAATCGCGGAAACTGTCATACGACCGACAATTATGTAAAAAGCGCTAAGGTTACCTACATTAGAAAAGCTTATATGGTCGTTAAGTTTTCTTAAATTTTCTAATTTTCTGTGCAACTTTCTTAATTTTTTCTTTCATAAGAACCTTCTCCTGGTAATGACAGACAGAAAAAGAAAGAATTAGCGAAATCGGTCCAGCCGTTCACGCGTGATGCCGTGAACAAGGGATTCATTTTCATATATATAGAGAGATTAACGGATAAACACATGAAAACACAATACAGAGAATGTATGAAAATATAAGTCAGTAATATTTACAATAATGTTACTGAGTTGGGTTGATAGAGCTGCATGGATTGGCGCTAGAATATTTTAAAGGCAACAATAGCCAAGTGGCATCGCGTGTGCCCCACGCCACAGCAACATATTTAATTTCCTAGCTAAAATAAGAATAATTCAAAGATAATTATTAGTTTCGTTAACACTTATGTCCAAGAAGTCCAAAGTCATCCGAACTAATATTATAAATGCGAATATGATTTTGTTTATTTGTTTGTTGGTTATGCTTTCAAACCTTAACTACTTCGAATAAAACTTCACCGATAATAATGAAATTTTGCACGTTCTCATGTAATTTCATTCAGATGAAAAAGTACTGTTGAGTCAAATAACTTTAACATCTAGTATTAAATAAAAAATCGACTTATTTCATCCAGAATCTTATACACTGTATTGTTTTATCCACCTCGATACCTTTTGTAACCAGATCACAAACTTCAGATGTTTTGTTCTCACGTTCACGGAACCCTGGCCCTTGAAGGGCTTCGAGTATTATATTCGCGTCACGCACACACTTGTGCAATGCGAATAAAAAATGGTCTGCTTCTCACGCGACGAGTCGCTCGTGTGGTTATTGATGGCTTAGTTATATAGTTGGGAATGTAAACAGTACCCTGGTATAAGTTGTTATAGGTTTACATTCCCAAGGAGGGATGGACCCACGCAGACAACCGACCATTTTTCTTTTTTTCGGGTCACCTAATGGTAAGTGACTACCGCCGCTCATAGATACCTGCAACTCAAGAGTCACAGGTGCGGTCTTTGAGGTGGAAGTACGCTCTTTTCTGGAAATACCGCAGGCGACAATTTGTTCCACAGATTGGTTGTGAGAGGCAAAAAGTTTCTGGCGCGCACAGTGGTGGAGCGCCAATAACATAAAAGATGTAAACCAACCAAAACTCTTTGCAATGTTACACGTTGCGCTGAACCCAAATGAAAATACGAAAAGGGCAGTAAGATGATGATGATGACGTATGCTAATATTTTTTTTTTTATTTTTCTTTTTATTACAAAGATTACTAGTAACGTGGGTCACACATTACTAGTAATCTCGTTAACCCCTCCAGCTAAGCTTAACGCTTGTGTTAGGAGTGGGTTCACGACGGTAGTGCACTGGGTGGGGTTCGAAACTGCAACCACTTGATCGCAAGTCCGACGCCTTAACCATAACGCTACCGCCGCTTATATACATCCTTAGTGGTATAATAGAATTAGAAGGTTCTCGGTTACACCATCAATGTCGTGTATCTAACAATGCGTGTGAACCCACCGCTCACAAACCTTCCTGTCTGTCAGAGTAAGGTCTCAGATCGCGTACATTTGTTTACGCTACAATTTCAACACTTCATTGATACTACGACGGGTTGATTTCGACCATAATTCTTTGGTTTTTTTGGTTTATTTCAATGTCCAGTGTAACTCGACGTTCTGTGCCTTGACAGGTCAACATAAACATTGGACACCCGTAGCTTGGTGTAACCGTTAAACATATAAAATGTATATCTGTATGTTATGACTTATGATATATTTCTAGGTTTAGGTCTATATGTATTTTGGATCACAGCGTGATGTTATATAGCCTATAGCCTTCCTCAGTAAATGGGCTATCCAACACTAAACTAGATTTTTTCAATTCGAAGCAGTAATTCCTGAGATTAGCGCGTTCAACCAAACAAACTCTTCAGCTTTATAATATTAGTATAAATTTAAGTCGTACACTTTGGTAAAATTGAATATAAAGGTTGATTCCCAAGCATTGTCAAACTACTTTAGACCTTGACTGTGGCAAATAATAGACCCTACGTAAACTCTTTCACACGTAAATAGTGTACCATAGATAGTGTTTTGCAAGATAACGTGCACAACAGCGGAAGCAATGGGTGAGGTCAGTTTCATTATCAAAAGGTTTCTTCTATTGAACTTGGCGCTGATACAACGACGCATTAGCATAATAATACTAATCACTTAATAGTTCAAGTGTTTGATGACGCCAACGACACGGACGGACTGTTTCAGAACTAAATCCATAAGGACTACCTAATCAAAATGTTTTGTTCATTTGGCTAACTAAAGACAAGCCGCAGGGGACAGAAAACCAAACACTGCTTCACATGTTTCTAACGACATAATACGAATTACTTCTCACTCTAACTATAAGATGTAATATTATAGTATATATGTATACAGAATGATTTTTTGGGCATTCATAGGTTGTGTTTAGGCTGGCGAGTAGTGACGTCATAAGTGCCATGCCGAGCGAACGGGGGGGGGGGAGGATTAGACGCATGCCACAAGGCAAGCCATGTGTTCGTTCATCATAACCTAGTACTAACAAAAATAGATATAAATTGATAGGTAACTTTACAACAAAAGACAATGCAATGAGGTCTATATTAACAAAAGTTATGACGCAAAAGTTTTGTTTTATTTGATGAGCAGTGTAACTTGAACTGTCAATGAATATAGACTTTGCGTACACGACAGGTCAACACGTATACTGGACGCATTTAGCTGTTTGTAGTCGTTGTCACATAATTTATTTAGAAAAAAATGATGTGATCCAAAAATGTTTTATTGATATAACCAAAACTCGTCAATAGTTACTTAATGAGAATGGTTCCTAACTGTTTCGTGTTGCCTATCTTTATAATATATCAAAATTTCGTTTCACGTTGTTTGTCCGCGATGAACTGCTAAACTAATGAACCAATTTTAATGAAATTATGCACAATATGTGCAGCTTCGTCCAGCTTGAGCTAGGATAATTTTATCTCCGACACACCGCCCCACCGAAAACCCCGGTGGGGTGACGGCCCGAAGGGGTTTCCACACGTACAAAAAAAAAAAGGATAATTTTATCTCAATTTATTGTCACAATAGTTTTTGATTGCAAATTACTTGCCACAGCAAGTTTTTAGCTACTCTACATAGATTTATATGTCTTAACCGACTCCAAAAAAGGAGGACTTTATATATGCGGAGTATATCTTTTTGAAATAATTTTCTTAAAATCGTTACTGAATGTTGAAGATACAAGCTAACATTAAAATTAACGTTTCAGGTTTATAATATACTTAATTAAGATTGATAAAATGTAATGTTTTTTGTTGTTTTTTACTTGTGTGCACCACCTGTAACATAACAGAGACTTTATATTCAAAGAAATAATAGATTATTATCGACATTATGAAAATAAACTGCCATTCGCCACAAGTGGATGCTTTATTGCGTTACAAGAATATATACTTTAAGTTAATTGACGTTGGATTACGACTTGATCTTTATATGATTTAATAACGAATAATTAAAAAAGACCCTTTTTGCAATTGAGTGGCTTTCGTATGCGGAACTACCGTGATATGTAACATTGTTTATCTCAATTTGAGAGCTTCTTTATGTTTTATATAAATAACATTAAGGTAGATGAACGGAGAATGTGAATATTATTATAATTATAATCTCGTAGCTACTACGGAGAACATATAAAAAGTGACGGCTCATATGTGAACGAAGTATGGCCCTGTATGTCTCAGCAATTTATTAATACGTAAACGTGGTGTTTTACTTCAAAAAAAAATATAAGTTTGCTCCTGTTCATCTGAAAATAAAATAAAAGGCAATATAATTATATATATATTACTAATTCAATCTCAAATCTCCCTATTTTAATGGCAAAATTTCTTAACTTGCCAGCCCTGTTAGAAACACTTACAAAATGGGTGCCAGTGTAAAACAAGTCCTTTACGCGGTATCTAGACATATCAATATACACTAAATCATAGGTTCTTACTTATCACGGAATAAAATACAATAAAGTATAACTATGTGTTTTAACCGTTACCGAATACTAACGTCACATTGACAGACGTTCATAAAACAGTAAGGCCAACCACTAATATCAACCTTGTAAAGTCATAAATAGGATTTATGTACACAAAACATTAATTAAAGTATTTATATTGATGACATTTTCAAAATATTCAAATGCAAATATCTCAGCACCGATTTCACTTAGGACAAATAATATGTGCACTTGACACAGCACAATAAAGTAATAGAACAATTATTGCCGCTGAAAAAAAAAATGCGCCCTAGGCCATACACAGTTAATTAAAGCCCTCAGTAAATACAACGCAACATAGATATGGGTAGAGACCTTATAGTAAAGGATTTGTACGGTGGAAGAACTACACGGTTCTCCGGTGTTAGGTACTACAATCTCCTGTCATTTCCTGTGCTCTATCTACCTCCTTGCAATGAAGTTACTCATACCTAAGCAATAATCTGAAAAAATACAGCTTTTTGAAATTCATTGTTAGCCTTGACAAATGTTCTTTCTTTTTACCATGAAGGTGCCCCGATAAATGTGTATTTGTATGCTTCAATATCTATTTGAACTTAAATATGTCTGTGTTTCTATGTATAAAACGCGCGAGGTATCTTTGAGACACCCGGTTAGAACAAAGTTTCTTTCGCTATATGTAAATATATTTAATGGATTGAATAAATTGTATCAAAATATAGTAAATATTGCAATACCTCGAAATTACGCCATCTATGAAAGTTGCCGGAACTAATATATAGATAATTAGTATGCAACCAACATTGAAGTTTCAGTAGTATGGCGTAGAATCTACAGTTGGCGTAAATAAAGTAAATCAACTCGCGGTCAGCATTTTTCGTTGCGCTAACACTTTTTTCTCGCTAGCCCTCATCCGCCGAGCGTCTGAAGTGTAACGTACGATAAGGAATATGTATGTGTTTCCAAAAAGTAATGCATCTAAGAACCAGGTCTGCTTAGTTTAGGTCTAGTTGGCGCTGTGTACCTAATATTCTTTTCTGTTCTTTTAGGAATAGCTTTCAATCAATGTTGTTTTTGACATCATGACTTGTTTTCTTAGAATAAAAACATTCGTGAGTGGTATACATATTGGTGACAGGCGCCTGATACTTACCCTTGACAAAGAGCCCCCTCGGCTCCGAAGCTAGTAGGCATCCTCTAAATAATATACTCGTATATATTTAATAAATCATGTTTTGTTGTTCCACAGTGGCGCTATGCAACGCTATCAGAACGCTTGGTGACGGCATGCGGGGTCCTCATCGCTCTGCTCAGCTCCCTGGGTACCATCGGCGGTATTACGATGTACGGGGAGTTGACGGCGCTGTTCGTCCAGAGGCACAAGGAAGTAGTCATCACCCCTGACGCTCATATATTGATGGCGTTCGGCGGTGGGAGAGAAATGTGAGTACACAATGTACATTTTGTAAAGTTTCGATTCATCTTTATATGTACATACAAAGTACCACTTCTAACATCTTATAAATCCTTTAAACTACGATTTCTCTACTGACTTCTTTTGTGCTTTCATAAAGAAAAAGTTGTTCATAAAATAAGTTATATTTTTATATTTATATTTTTTCTCGCTTTTTCTAGTCACATACATTATTTGCTTTTTAACCGACTTCAAAAAGGAGGTTCCATTTTGAAGTCTCAGTCTCTCTCGGTTTTTTTTTTTGTGTGTATGTTACGCGAAATCTTCGCCATTTGTAAACTGATTTCAATAATCCTTATTTTAATTGAATTGGTTGGACTCTTGTGTAGCAAAGGATTACGATCTCTGTACACGTTTTTGCATTAAATTATATTTTCTTTCTTTCTTGTGTTTTATAATAAGTGATAAATGATTAAACGTCCCTGTTATCCTAACGTACCATATTGTTTCCAGCCCGGCAGGCAACCGCTCCCTCCACATGGATGCACTGGTGGAAGACAGTATAGCATTCGGCTACGCCAGCTTAACCATCATGGTGCTGCACATCCTGACAGCAGCGGCTGGAGTCGCCCTGGTGGGCTGGGCAGCCGCCAAGATGGTGAGACTCGCTTCTACACATCATACACACATATACTCCCCGAAAGGGTATGCAGAGCGCATTTTGCCAACTATATTTGGTCCTACACACGGAATAACGGGCAAGTCTATTGCCGTCAACCAGGTACTTTGGGAATTAAAGATGTGAAAATTGGGAGTATTTTGAAAGGGAATGGTAATTAGGAAGGGGAAGCTATTGAAGGACCCCTTTTTGCGGCTTTTATGGTGTGGTAAAGACTTCTACTTGTACACAAAAACAATGAACTAGTTTTGTTAAAAGCAACTTGAAAGTACCTACTATGTGATTTTTGCATAAAATAAACATAAAAGTTAGGACATCGTTAAAACAACCTGTAAACTACACAGTGAGTGTAGTTAGTTACCTATTTGTCCTTTATAATGAGATCATATTGTAACTATTCCGTGACATCAACCAAGATCAAAACATTTAGATATTGTGTTAATTATTTATGGATACGCTGTCTGAGTATTCTTAATTTTCACATACATATTGTCATCAGCGACAATAAAAATAAAAATGTTAAAGAAAGGAAACCCGAAGATAATTTATGAAAATGTCGCAGATTATAGAGTTAAAATAAACAATAATCCCACAGAAGAATGACTTGTCAAATGAATATGTATTCGAATGGCGCTTAAATAATATGTCTTATTCAAAGAATAGATTGTCATTTATTATTAATTATTACACATAAAGACATTAGTTCTAGATATCCCTAAATGACATGTCATGACAAGTAACAACGATTCTCCTAATTATGTGTATTTACACGGGAATTAACGCGATCACGAAATAGGTATTACATACCTCCGAATGTCTGTGGCCACGGCCAGTGCAACCTGATTGAAACGTCAGGTAATTCAGAAGTATGTAATACCTATTTGATGATCGCGCTAATTCCCGTGGAAATACATGATTAATTCTCCTCTTCTTCCGATTCCAAATTAACCATGGGTCGCACATCGCACGTGGAAGACATAAATATGAACACTGCACGCACTGAGTTAAACCGAACCCACTTTCACAATTTTTAATATATTTAGGGATATAGGTACATCATCTATACATCTATCTCTACTTATCATACCTGCCGTCCGATACGAATCTGAAAGTTGGCCCATAAAGAACGGATGAAATTATAACAGTGGGAGAGCCATGCTTCGGCACGTATGAGCCGGCTTGACTGGAGTGATTCCACAGACTCACAGAAAACCGGCAGTTAAGCAATGTTTGCATTGTGTTTCGCCGAGTGAGTGAGATTACCGGAGGCGCTAACCCTTCCCTCTCCCCCTTTTCTCCCCCTCCTCGCACTCTCCCTCTTTCCGCCCCCTTCCCCTGCTCCCACCTTAAAGGCCGGCAACGCACTTGTGACTCTTGAGTTGCAGGTGCCTTAGGTGCATTATGCATTAGGTGACCCGTCTGCTCGTTTGCTCCCTATTCCATAAAAAGAGAAATGAAAGACGCCTGTACGTAGCTGAAATGCAAATGTTGAGATTGATGTGTGGTGTGACTAGGATAGATAAGGTGAGAAATTATTACATAAGAGGGAGCCTGAAAGTGGCGCCAGTAGATAAAAAGTTGAGGAGCAATAGGTTTTCGTGGTATGGACATGTGATGCGGAGGGATGAGCAAAATGTGGTGAAGAGAGATTTATGTGCCTATGGAAGTTAACGGTTAGAGGAGTACATCACGATGAAAGAAAAGATGGATGGACTTTGTGAAAGAAGATATGGCTAGAAAGGGAGTGAAATGACGATGATAGAGTAGAATGGAAGAATAAAACATATCGCGCCGACCTCAAAAAAAATTAGAATAAGGGTAGGCAGATGGTGATGTACTTAAAAAAGTAATGAAACTATTCGAACAAACGTAATTAAATTTATATGGAACTATATGTACTTGAAACCTTCTAGAAATTATTTTACCATAGCTGATTGAAACCCCATTATAAATTAAACTGATAAAATGTATTTACGCAAAAGATCACGGAAAGGCAAGGCATAGAAAATAGTAGTTTCTTTTTGTTTTGATAAATTAAACACAAAATTCTAATTCATTTATTTGCAGGAAAGTCAGTAGATACGAAAACTACATTGGAATATTAATTAAGCATGAAATTTAATTCAGGTTACGTTAGTTATCGCTAGGGCACAGTATGTTTCAAACTTAAAACCATCGTCAGAACACTTAACAAAATTACTAAGGTTTTCTCGTCACAGACGATTCTCTAGGAAATGCATTGATTTATCGTTTATATTGAGAATAAAATGCAAATGATTAAATTCATGTACTAAGTAAGTATCTGTTTTTTTTTTATTATTCTTAAGTGTGTGTGTGTGTGTAGATATGTACATATGTACATACAAACTCATATCTTACACAGATATGTAGTATTTCGATGATCGTCACCATTTACCGGGAATAAGTTTTCATTTCACTTAAATATTATACGGTTTCACTCAAGTGTGTATTTCATGGATGCCCGAATGCCCATGCTTTGATCCAGACAGGGGCCCTTTAACAAGGGGCAAAGCGACCTGCCGAGTTGGTGTAAAACTCCGAAACTATTCGGACATTATCAAAATATACACAACGTGTATAAGCCTTACTTCCTTATTCATCTTACTGATATCATAAGGGCGAAAGTTTATAAGGATGGATAGATGGATGTTTGTACTTTGTTACTCTTTAACGAAAAACTTCTGAACCGATCTGTATGAAATTTGGAATATTCTGGAATAACATAGCACACGGCTTATTTTTTATTCCGGAAAAATGTACAGTTCCGGTGGTATAGATTTCACCAAAATTTCCACGCAACCGAAGTCGCGGGGAGCAGCTAGTATTATAAATGCCAAACAAGGTTTGTTTGTTTATTATGCTTTCACACCATCACTCCTCAACCAATCATCATGAAAATTTCTATACACGTCAGTGGTACAGAAAACGACATTGGGCACCTTTCATCCCGAAAAGACGAATTCCCGAGGGATAGTAAAAATAACTTGTACACGAGCGAAGCCGCGGCCTAAAACTTCATGATAAAGATTAAGATTTTTTATTTTTTGAAAGAAAGAAAGAAAGATTCTTCCTGTATTTGATGGCCGAATTCTAGAGAAAGGATACAGTCTATGTCATTAATTCATAATATTTAGTTAATATTGTACCTAACTTTAGTAATAAACTTAAGATCCATTGTTATTCTATATGGTTTACAATAGAAAAATACCAATTCTATTCCATTAACATTACGGTCGAAGCCCTTAGGAGTACAGTAGTGACTATAAACGTCGGTGAAACGCGGGCAATGGCTCGCCTTCACTCAAAGAAAGTTTAATTTTTTTTTATAATGTGTGGTATGTATTCGCAGGTGAATCGTCTCCGTTTGAGGCTGCTCCAGTCAGTGATCAGTCAGGAGATCGCGTTCTTCGACACCAACACTACCATGAACTTTGCCACAGCTGTCACTGAGTGAGTTACTCTTCTACTAATATATTTTTGAGTTGAGTTGCAGGTTTAACAAGGACTGAACTCGTGAAATAAACCTAAAAGTGGATACCAGATGAAACAACAAATATGCTACTTAGCAGAACAGTTTAATGAATATCGTTAATTTATACAGAAATTGTTAGATAGTTTAAACAATTTATTTTACACCAAACTTGTATCTAACCGTAATGTATTCCAATTTGCATACCAAGTAGGACAGTTAACAAATAGTTTGTAGTCGTATGATATTGATAGTTCAAAATTGTATTCGTGTTACGGGGCCGTTACCTATTTGGCTAAAGTATGCCATTACAAGTTGTTATTTCTTACAAGTCTTCTACAGAATATTTTGACATTTAACAAAGAGAAACTGATTTGACTATACAGTCAACAAACGTATTGTCCTATTTTGAAGTGAAACTTCTTTAGCAGCGTTGTGCACTTTTTGGGATAAATAATATTTTTTTGTTTAAAAAATGTTATACTCGCGTCAGGTCACTCGCCTGATCGAAAATTCGTAAGACGGAGCCGAGTTTCTTACATTTAAAAAAATATTTTTACGCCATCTGTGGATTCTGCGCGATACTACTGTAGTTTGATATATACTTATATATTATATGGTATAGATCCACTAGAGGGCGCTAGCCTAAGTATTGAGTTTTGTCAGCTCCTTATTAATTAATCTTTAAAACATGTGTTTTCACTTCTGACGTGCAGTCTTACGACTGATAGTTTTTTTTCATTCACCGTTCAGGCGCAAACTAGAAATTTCTTGTAACTTAAACGGCAACACATTTCCAAAACGTTACAAGAATAGCGTGCCGGAATAGTCTACCTACCTATATTTTTATGATTTCACTAAGTCCGACTTCTCTTTCCAGGGATATGGAGAAGTTCAAAGGCGGTGTAGGACACCACGTGGCGATGACCGCTAACCTGGCCGGCACGGTCATTTTCGGAGCAGCACTAGCACTCAGCTACGGGTGGCAGCTTACCCTCAGTGGTCTCAGTGTCGTACCTGTGTCACTGGCCATAGCTATGATTGTAGCTAAGGTACAATATCACTGACAAAATTTTTGTACCGAAGATAGAACCCTGTGGTACTCCATGCATGGCGTGGGATAATTTACTGCTATAGGGATAAAATTTGGGTCCTTTGTTTGTTGACTTTAATCAGATAATTATTCTTTGTTGTGCACTTAAATTTTTATATTGAGTCCCCCTTTTTTAAGATAATTGTTTTTTATTTACATCAATCGCTCTTTGTAACAGGCATAAATAATCTATTTCCTATTACCCTTGCCAGTACTTAAGCTTTAAAATAACGTATGTCTATATATTTAAATATCAAAACCTTTTTACCCACAGTACCAAACGAAATACGCCAGCAAAGAGATAACAGCTTATGGGGCCGCAGGACGTATAGTAGAAGAGGCTTTGTCTGCTATCAGAACTGTGAGGGCTTATGGAGGAGAAAACCTAGAAGTTGAGAGGTATTGCAGTGTTTAGTCATTTGTAAGAAATTGATGGTTTATGGAATCTAAATAAAAGAGATAGGAATTATAGAGTATTAGAGTGACTTAGAGAGATAGCTCCTAGAGCAGTCTTTACTGAATCCTCCGTTTTAAGAAGTGCAGACAGATTTCCTTTAGAGAGTAGCTTCTGACAACTGTGTTGCATGCGATGGACCGTATGCTTCTTTACCACATTAGTAATATGAAAAAATTTTTGTTAAAAGTAGTATTTGCTTGTCCTCACTTTAATTTCTTGTTCTCTCTCTCTCTCTAAATCTATATCTCTTTTATCTTGCTCTTGTTCTAAAGGTCGTGTCTACTTGCAGGTATAAAACGTCCTTACAGTCTGCGACACACGCGGCGCGCGCTCGAGGTCTGTGGTCAGGCGTGGGCTCGGGTCTCGGCTGGCTGCTGACATATGCGCTCAACGCCATCGTGTTCGCGTACGGAACCATCCTGTGCGTTCGAGACATGGATCTGCCACCGGAACAACAGATGTACCATCCAGGAGTAATGGTCACTGTAAGTGTATATGATGAATCATCAAAAAGTCTGACATCTCGCCTCCGATGACGTAGGATCCCCTCCAGAAAAGTACAGAACTATGGAGAGGCACCTGCAGCGCAATCACTTCAAACTTCAAAATCTGTATAACATCTCATTTGATCCACAGATCTTGTCGCTAACATTCGTAGCGGCGCAGAATGTGGCGATGTGCCACCCTCACCTCGAGATGTTCAGCGCCGCGCGAGGTGCCGCGCGCTCGCTGTTCCGCCTCCTCGAAAGGAACTCCAGCATCAATGCCCCTGGAGAGTCGCGGCGTCCAGGAGAAGATCAAAGGGGACATCGTTTTCGATAACCTCTATTTCAACTACCCATCCAGGCCGGATGTCAAGGTGCATACACAAAAATTAATAGGAACAACACACACAAAACTTATTTACTTACTTAATTTCAAAACTAAGATTAGTTTATATTTTAGTTTTTATATCTATGTACAATAATGTTTGGTTTGAGTGGTGTTTTCTTAGCTAGGCTGACAAAATAGCCTGTATTAGGAAAAATCAAAGTCTCTTATTTCTTTATCTTTTATTTTTGTTATAATGTCTGAATCTGAAATCTAACGCCTGAAAGTTATTACTACTACTAATAGGTCTTAAATATTTTACCCGCACTATTGTTTTTGACCCCTCTTATCAATTAATCAATTTTAAGAATCGGTTTACGCTAATCGCCAACATTTATTTGTAAAAACAAAAAGCTATACATTTGAAAACAAAATATTTAACTCACATTATCATACAGATACTTCGAGGACTTACACTGACAATCCGCGCTGGGGAGACAGTAGCTCTGGTGGGAGGCTCCGGGTGCGGCAAGTCCACTCTCTTGCAGCTGCTGCAGCGGCTTTACGAGCCTGAAAGCGGCACTATAACCGTAGACGGGCACAAGCTCTCCGACATACATTTGCATCACTTCAGAAAGAGCATCGGTAATAATACATACTTACATGCAATCATATTTCTTGCCTCGGCTACATTTATATTTTGGTAACATTTATTTATAGTTTATTGTTACAACACTCTAATATAAAACATGTATGCGTTACAGGAGTAGTAGGCCAAGAGCCCGTACTGTTCAGTGGCACTATCAGAGAAAATATTACATTCGGTATGGGCGACGTCAGTGACGAGGAAGTCATCGCGGCTGCCAAACTCGCGCATGCGCATCAATTCATCAGTAAATTGGCCAACGTAAGGATAATATCTAAGAATCTTCACTCACCTAAACGTATAAGTAATAGTAAATGGTAGCAGATTATGTACTTTTTCAATTCAATCTTATAACATTAATAGTTTTTAGGAGTATTTGTGGCTGTTAACAAAGCGAGTAAATTCATTAAAAATGTTGTCCCTAAAAGTATTGGACATCAAAAGGTCCCAATAGAGAACCTTGTTGTACTCCAAAAGAAATAGCCTAATACAAAAAGAAATGTGGTCGATAAAATTAAGTTTGATGTTCATCTTGACGTAACATTAATATAATTATTTATTATTTTGAATATCAGTAATACTTAATGGCATCATCATCCTGCGCGCCTTTCCCTTACTAAGTTGGGGTCGGCTTTCAGTTTAACTACGATATGGGCCAACTTCGACATTTTACGTGAAGCGACTGCCATCAGACCTCCACAACCCAATTACTAGGCGATATCGAAGTTCTGTAGTTAGACCAGGTTGCCGGTTTTTTAGGGCTCCACCCCTAACGAATATGTTAAAGATGGTCACCCATCCTAAGACTGACCTGGCTAGTATTACTCAAGCTTGTAATGCGCTAACCTACGCGGTTACCACTTAGCCACGAGTTTTTTAGGC